>JAVQJF010043277.1:0-52664 GCA_036023855.1 Gadopsis marmoratus
ATATATATATATATATATATATATATATATATATATATATATATATATATATAGGCTACAAGTTATTCCTATTATTCTACCCAAGATTTTGGTTTCATACATTTTCACTCACTATAACAGGCTATAGGTGAATATATATATATGTGTTACCTTTTACCAACAGTTTTAATGTATCGCAGTATCCATTAAGAAGTGTTTTGCGACCTGCAGCATAACAACTTCGGCTGGTTTCGCATGACTTCTAGCTATTGACGCGCGTGCGATACTGTATTTATTTGGGTTTTCCATCTCGCGATTCCTACACGTGCCGGTGCAGTCGCCGCGCTCTTGCTTCGCGACACGTTAGCCGACTCTTCTGCAGCACGTCAGCCATCGCACAGCATCGCGGACTATTTTACCCGTCTGCCAAAAATCATGTGCACAACGAAACCTGATTCTACCTCTCTGTGTTTGGTGATCGTTGCAGTTTATTTCACTTCTCACTGCAGACACACACACAGAGAGAGAGAGAGAGAGAGAGAGAGAGATAGAGACCAGTGCGCATGAACTAATTGCGTTTATTTATACGCACATAATTACCCATCAAGGGACTAATGGTTATAAATCCCTCCGCAAGCGAGCGGAGCGCTTGGGTTGCAGCTTACACGCGGTGCCCTTGGGGTGAAAGATGTCGGGCTTTTCTCCAAAAGTTCACCTGAATCACCTGGCGACGCACGCTTACGCACGCACACACGCACACACACACACACACACACACCGCAGGTGCGTTTGAAATAGTTTCTCATATTTATTTAGGAAACAGTTACATAAAATATAGCATTAAAGTCTGGCGTAACAGACAAAATTGCACGCAGAAATAATAATAATAACAATAACATTAATAATAATTACCCAAGTAACACTGCTGGTAGCCATTTCTCTTTACAAAGGAACCAGGAACATTTAAGGAGAGAGGTGAGAAGCATGACAATCACACTACAGCCAGACAAGTACGAAAAGTGGGTATAAATACTGGACATCTAGAAAAATACAAGTCCTCTTCAGACTCTCTTCATACAATATTCACAATTTCATAGAAAAGTTGAAACACACAGGCGGCTCTGTTGATTAGCACCAGCTGGTCCAATTCCAGATAGAGATTTGGCATAACGTCACCTAAAGTTCAAATATGTCTTTAAAATAAAGTGATACAATATTTTAGCATTAGCTCCTGTCGGTCAAGATAAAGTTGTTGTTGCTGTTGTCTTTTTAAAAACAAGAACCCCTAAAAGAATTCCACCATAAAAATATACGCGCCATTTTCAAACAGACTTGAAACCTTGGTTGAATGATTGGCAAACAATTTACAATTTGTTTTTCTCATTTGCATATATCAATCAGCAATGCCCATTCTGATATTAACTTATAGCAGTTACTATATACAACGTAATATACAAATATGAAGGAAAACTGAGGTTTGGAGAGTTCAGATATGCTACGCTACATGAGACTGGTTTGGATCCTGGAGTTCTGATACAGGAACTCAAAAAAAGAAAAAAAGATTTCTGAGTGTTATTTGTATTTGTTAGCAATTTCCTGATGGCTGCATTTTAATTCTTACAATCTACATCTGTCCAGTATGTTCCCTGAGCTATACCAACAATGACACTGGGTACGTTCAAGCCACAACGTTGGTGGTTTGCTGCACCTGTGTACCAGTCAGACACTGAAAAATCATCGTATTTAGTTAATGTACCACATGGAAATGTAACATGCTTCTCTTCAGTTGACACCATTAGATAATCTGCTGCTAAAAATGAGTTTTGTTGGATGAATGGTGATCATTGTCATGTCATTTGACGAACAAGTCTCTGTGTTGTTTCCATAACTGCTCAAAATAAACCACACAAAGACAAGATTGGCAACAGGTTGGTTTTTTTTTTGCCTCTAATATCACTTAAAATTAACAGCAATGAAGAAAATTGAAATCCTTGTTATGATTTCTGATGTAGCTTTGAAAAATATTGCAAGTAGACAAAGATGAAACCACGTGGGTTGTGATTCCGGAATGGGTCATTTCTGGGCAACTTGAACGGGCAACGTACTTAGCAGCAAACATAAAATGACACCTTAGGTTTAAATGTAGTTTCCTAGCAAACAGGAATGCAGTCAAAGCAACAGGTTTGTTGCAACTACACGCCAACATTGCCCATCAGCGTTGCTCCCAGAAGACGCCCTGCTTATCACGGCTTGAATCATCATTCACTTTACATCCTTACAAACTTTGTACAGTATTTGTTACAGTGCAATGAGAATAAGTTCCCCAGCATGGGGAAGAAGGTAACTAAAAATTGCAATGAGACAACGCTGTGTATTGCTGTCCAGCCCACCACACCCCGAGTCAAACAATTCAAAGTCCTGGTTTGGTGTTTGGGTTGAGGTATCGTCCTCGTGTCTCCAGCTCCACTAAGTGCTTCGTGTTGAATGCAGCGAGGACAAAGCTCCACCTGCTGTGGCAGGGCTGTAGTCAAGACCACGCGCGTTCAGTCTGAGTCATTTCCAAGATTAGGTGAAAGTCGAGCATGAACCAAGACCAGACGCAAAGGGAGTTGAGATCAAAGCCAGAATAAACCAAAAGTCCTATTTTTTACTTTGCAAATGCAAAAACTAATGCTTAGAGGGGTTCTTAAGATTCAAGAGAGATGACAACCTATCTGGAAATCCACTCCATTGGCCTACTATACCTTTATATATACCTGAAAATATAAGAAAAACATAATAATGGCCAAGAACATGACATGCCCAAGATGTCAGGAGTGGTCTCAAAACCGACTCGCGATGTAGACTGGAGTCTAGCGCTACAGCCCTGCCTTCATACGTCGTTGGATCCCTGACTGGTGCAGGAGGAGAAGCTGTCGTACAGTGAGTCGCTGAGGGAGCCCACGGGATCTGCGCCCGGCTTGCTTGAGAAGCTGGAGGAGGAGGGCTCGTCCACCTTGCAGCAGTCCTCCCCGCTCTTCCCCGCGTCGGCGTGGCAGTCTCCTCTGCGGCTGCCTAGGCCCGCGTCCGGATACAGGCTGCCGGAGCTGCTGTGATTCAGCTGGTTCAGGGACTCCAACGAGAAGTCGAGAGAGCCCGGCTGGTTTGCACTGACGTGCGTCTTCTCCATGGGAATCTCCTTCTGTAGACAAAGGAAAAAAGAAAAGATGCACACATCAATACAGAGCACAAATACAGTATGTTCATTTATGGGATAGACTTGAGGTAAATACAAGCTGCACTGTAAATTGTTGCATTTCCCAGTCTCAAATGCCCGTGTGTCTCCACACTCACTTCTGTTGCTTTGTCAGATACACAATGGATACCAAGCACAGAAATAAGTCTAAGGTTGCACCATGTAACTCATCTCGTTTTGCAATGTTGTGCTGCAAAGCAATAAGACTGACCCCGCTTGAGAGCATGACAGTGATCTATATTGAGATTCGTATCATGCTCAAGGACCAAATGTATGTCTTGGGTATTGGCAGGCATGCATCTCTGGGCATCTGGGCTCCCCCACTCTCCCTGTTATATTAACTGTGTTGCACGATGTATTCTTTTTTTTTTTTTTTTTCCTGTGGCAGTCTGCTTTATAAATTAGCATAGTTGGGAATATGTTACTCAGGGGAAAAGTTACATCTAAAACTGCTATCTGTTAACATTGCTTCAATTAGCAGGAGTAGTTTCATCCTGCATGCGCTCATGATTAGTGACTTCATGTGCTTGAAGTCGTGACTAAACCGGATCGGGTCTTCACATCTGACTCTGTTGACCTTTCAAGAGTTCACGCCTTTAGGAGCAGCGATTAGCAGCGATTAGACTCCACAACAAAAGTGCGGCATTAACCAGCTGCTTCCTTTGTACTTTATGCTTAAATGCATTGCCACATGACTCTACGCCACATCATTGCTAATGACCTACGAGTCAAACCCTGTCTACAGAGGAAAACACAACAACACACAAAGATGAAAGTTGTCGGTTGCTGTTTATGATGCGGCAACTATTTGAGTATTCTACGTGATCGCTACTGTACGTCTCAAAGGGCACTTTAGGGAGCCAGTTACTGTAACAATCAGCATCCAGATTCCTCCTCAGAGGCTGTAAACACAATTGTCTAGGTAGCTGCATTTTCAAATTCCAGCCTGGGAGAGCAGTTATCTAGATAGGTACTGTTGCAGTTAGTACACAGAGGAACAGCTGGAGGGTCCAGGGAACCTCTAGGGACACTCCAAACCTGGGCCATTTAGCATTTTGCTGCGAGGTGTATACCACCTCAGACCGAACCTCAGAACGACTCCACACAAGAAGCTTGAGCACAAACACACGGCTGCATCATTAATATAGTCTTGCTATATAGAGTCTTGCTGTTAAAGTGGTAAAAGCTTCTACATGTTGGTAATGGAACCTGCAGACCAAGTTCATAAGTCACCGAACTAATGATTGAAATGCTACTCTGTCGGAAGACCAAAGAACAAATGCAATGCTTAGATGAAGGTTCTGCACATTTGGGTCCATGTAAGTGTCATGCCGACAGCAGGACAAATAGTGGTGCCACGTTTCTTTAAACAGTAATCATGTATATGGATGTACAATAATCTATTATCTGCATAATATCTTACTGCAAGGACCACATACAAAGTTCTAATGTGTCCAATGTTTTGTTAAGTTTCTTTTAATTTGAAGAAAGTTTCTTCAAGATGCACAGCTTGCGTTTGTCGTGACATTTAGCTTACATATGTTTCTCGTACATAATAAGGGAAATTCATTTTTAATTGGCATTCACGTACTTGCCACCTTAAGGTACATCTCAACTGTGTCAGCAACTCTTGTGGGCTTCATGCTGCATTCATGCAGGGAATTCTGCACAAGTAAGCTAGTTTTGTGGCCTTACATACAAACGGTGCACAGCTCCTATTCATTTAATTGAGTTGATTGTATTTGTGTTGATTTTGGACACAATTTAAGTGTAAATGCCAGTGATGGTTTGCTGAAACCTCTGTAGTTCTTTTCACCAAGTGGGAGATTTCGATGAGTCTTAAACTGACTTTAAGGGTTTTTCGGACTCACTGCATTAACGTCTTCCTCCATAGCATGCGGACAGTTTCAGTGGCCACCATAGATGAGCTGCAGCCACTTTCCAATGGTTATAAATAGCAGTATTTATAAAACGAATAAAGTCCACCCTTGGACACTCAGCATTCTCAGTCTGGTTTGGTTCACTCCAGAAATTGTAATCTACTATTCCCTAACCTGATTCTTTCTTGCATTTTCCAAAATGCTTTCTGACAAGTTCTACAAAGGCAGCATGAAGTCTTTGCACTCATCTCCGTATGTGTAGGTGGAGAGAGCTTAAACAATAATGATTGTTGTCCTCAGTGCTGTTCCTCACGGGCCTGAAGCCTTGTTGGTTTCCTCTCCTACCAGCTAGTTAATTGCATTCACCTGCCAACCCAGGTGTAAAGTATTCTGCGATAGGGGGCTGCAATAAAACCAGCCGGACTAATTTGGGAATATTTCTTTGAGAGCTATGTAAAGCACCTTCAAAACAAGGTGTGGTTTATGAAAATGTGTGTGCAAATATAAAAGAAAAATGCTAGTTTGCATTATTTACGTTCAACTCAAAAGTTAACCGTGACAAATACGTAATCATCTCATACCGTGATGCCTTTTTTTTTTTTGGATGCAGAATTAACTTTCCACTCTAAAATCCCACCAAACCCCATTTACGTGCACTGATGCACAGTGGCATTGAATTTGTAAAGAATCAAAAATTTAAAGGAAAATGTCCCCAAAGGTGACATCTGACTCGCATATTATATGAAATGTTACAGGTTTCTGCAGGTGCGGAGGTTGAGCCCAAATTAAGCACAGGTGTTGAATGCAGATTAGACGTTCACTTCAACACCCACACATTGCGGATCATGACGCCACTATTTTTATGTCGCATTATTGTCAGCCATGGAGATTGTCGTTTTATGGCCTCGGGGAACGAAAGAGCGCCTGACGTGATGGGGATCAGTGATTAGCCGAGCAGCGTGACAGTGAAGAACAGTCTTCAGGTCCTGACTCCCTCCGCTAACATTGCCCTTCTATATCTCACTTTGGTCTGAAACAAGACGAAAGAAAGGGAACGGCTCTCTTATCGCTGATTGGATTGGATTTTGGAGGAACATAATTACCAGCAGATCGAACCTTCCCAGCGCAGGTCTCTGTACCACCTGCGGGTTCAGCCAAAATGATGGCTGCACACACAACTGTGGCTGCAGGCAGACGTCTCAGTGAGTGCTTCCCCCTTGAAAACACGAGGGGCCAAATCGGCGATTGGTTCTGCATCACATGTCTGTAATGGGATGTCTAAACTTGAATTCAGTAGACCTGCCCGCTACAAAAGCTTATTCAAAGGGTCTTTTATTGTGACTTGGGCAAGACATATTTTCTCATCTCCCCCTGCTCTTATGTACTTTCCTCTTTTTAACTTGTACACATGTTAAAATATTGCAAAACCCGTGTGTGCTTTAAAGTTAGAATTGAACCATTTTAAATTAAATCAAATGCCATTATTGATACTATTATGATCTGCAGATTGTTCTGCCATTCATTGCATTTACATTTAATAAATACCTCTATAAGACATAGTGATTTTGGTTGGCTGCATTGAAAAAAACGGTAAAAGGTAAACCAGCTGCTCTTCTGACAAAGTAGCTGCCCAACGAGTGTTTGCTGTACTGTACATGCCGTTACCATGGTAACCACAGGTGGCACCAAACCAACCAGGACTGCAATCTTAAGGAAATGTCTTCTACATAATGCTTATTATTTGTTCATCCTCGAAAAAGGATGTGATCAACTGATTTTCATGATTTAAAAAAAGCATTTAAAATGGGGTTTTTTTCTCTTCGTCCGCTGGAAATTCAGCTCAATAGAAGACATCCACCAGGCCATTGAATGGTTAAGAGAAACTAATCATGTCACATTTCAATAGCTGCGAAAGAGTATGCAGATCACATCGTGTTCTACGACCAGTGAATTCCCATTGCAAGACTTATTGTGTCTTGTGGAGGCAACACATCTAAAGTTTGGTTTGGCCACCATCAAGTTAGGAGGAAGGAAGGTAATTGGAAAACTCACATTGCTGCTATTCATTGTTGTCGCTAGAATTTTGTTGAATCTCAATTGCAAGACACGCCATTCACATCGTGTCCATGATATTGTGTAGACTAAGAATGATTCTGAATTTACTTTACAAGGGGACTGGTAAAATGCATATGTACTTTATATAGACAATGTATATGCTATCAGTCTGACAGCAACTGAAGGGGAGGTCGCGTATTCCGACTGTTATTTTTATTTGTGCATCGACATAGTTTTGGTTATTTTTCAAATTACATGTCAACTGAAATGTTCCCTTTCCCTCGCCATGTAATCATAGCTCAAGGTAGCAAGTTGTTCCCTGCTCGGGGAGTTGCTGTGCATGCTGATTTGTTGTACACTGGTTGTGGACCCGGATCATATAAACCCCAGGAATCCCTCTAACTTCACCGATGCAACACCTTGGCACAAGTTCTGATGTTGTTTTCCCTGCAGCGATTTCTTCCTCCTTCTTGCCGTCAAAGGATGGAAGCAGGAAACAGAAGAGAGTGAGTAAGCAGGAAGGGAACTGACAAATAAGAGAAGTTAGTTTGGGAGGGGAATTCTAGGAAGAAAAAAAGAAAAACCAAACAAATGGAAGGACAGAAGATAACGGTTTAGAACATAAGCAGGAGAAGTCAGCTAGAAAGAACAGAAGGAAGAGAGTTGTCCGGGAGTGAAAGAAATAGAGAGGCGAAACTGAAAGGGAGAGGAGGAAAGACACGTGGGAGAAAGAGAGACTCGGAGGAAGGAGAGGATAGAAGGAGAATGGGGCGGGGGGCCGCCGTTAGCAGGGCTGTCAGGTGCTGTCAGGATGATGAATGGGAGGCCAGCGCGGGCTGTGAGGGCTCTGATGGGAGCCGCTGAGCTTTACATCACTCTCCTGAGTGTTTGTGAAAGGTTATTAAAGGCACTTAAATCACCGGGCACTGACACAGGCACGCTACCAGCCACCAAACTTCCCCAAACTGCCCGCCAATGACAACGTCTCCAGAGTCGAAAGCTCCCGAGCTGCGACAAAGGGAAGGCGGCCGCGCAGGTACGGACGGGGTGAGGAGGTGACGACTGGATTGTCTTTTTCTAAAGAATAATGTAGGGTAAACGGGTTCAACGGCAGTCATCCATCATTATGGCTGGTTCACGGTGTAGGAATAAAGTTATTGTCAACATCAACTTTGGCCTGTTTAAATTTGTATTTAACTTGCATCTTGTTTTAGGAAACAGAACTCAGTATCTCTAGGACATTCTTTGGAGGAAATATTCTTTCCGTTTTAGGATCCAAGGTGACAATTCAATCTATGCTGTAGCTGGTCAGGCTGGGGCTACTTTCAACCACTTTATATACAGTTGGGTAGTGTAATCTTTAACAGTGCGTCATGTCTTTAAGTGTAGAACATTAATGTGCAAAGTAACGATTCCTGTGAAACATGTACTAAAGTGCTCAAGTAAAGAAGAAATACCTCAAAACTGTTAAGTACAGTGCTTGAGTACAGGTTTTGCCCCAATAAGGACTGCATGCTAACCCCACTGCCCTCAGAAATGTATCCAATTAAATGACAGACTCCGTTGGTTGTGTGTTGTCTCTTGCATGTCGGACAATAGAGTTGTGCTTGCAGCTTGGTTGCACAGCACGGCATCGAACATCCCCCTCTGCCTCCCTTCTGGGACTCGGCTCAGGATCGAAAATATCTCCAATGCCGATTCTCGCTTCCAGTTCAAGTTTGCTTTGTTTAACTAAGGCGCTGCATTATACAATAATATAATGGTGGTGGTTAAAATTCTCTTTCTGCTATGGGGAGGTCAAATGTTAGAGTCAGCTACCAGAAGCTACCCTCAGAGCTTTGGGGGATTCAGGCTTGCTCAAGTGTTGCTCTAGGACACTTTAGCAGTGGTGTTTACTTGCAGAGTCCCCCTGGTCTCTCCACTGCCAAACATCCAGCCAGATTTGTCATTTTCTTGTAGCTCACGAAAAGATAATGGTGAAACATGAGCATTTAAACACATGCAGTGTGGCTCAATTGTGCCTACATTTTAAAATATAATAATGCCGCTAAGAATATGTAAGCATATTCCAACTTCCACCTAACAATTCTTCATCATTATACTAATTTATGGGTGTAAATGCTTTACAAATAGTCTCTATCTGATCATGGAGTTCCAGAAGGACACCAAAGGTGAAGAATAAAAAACACACAGAATAAATTCAGATATGTTTATTCCCCTCTCATACACAATAGTTTTTTTAAGCTTGTGTTGACTCGGATCCTTTTTTTTTTTTTTGCCCAAAATATGGATTTTTGTGTCAGAGTGGGTGTTGGGGCAGAAGCAGTGTAAGAGAGCAGAGTTTGGCTGTCCCATAGAGCCGAGCCGTGCCGGCTGGAGGCCATTTCATGGTCTCTGATTCTCATTTGTCATTCAGTGGTGTTAAATACTAGTAGGCAAATAACCGCTGACACAAGAGGGCGAGGGGATCGAAAGCTATTAGGCGACTTTTTCTGCGAAAATCTGCAAACAATTCCAGCGGCAGAAACGAAAGGCGAATCCATTCATGCCTTGGGAAGTATTTCAAAGGTAACGTTGACATTGCAAATCAACAGGACCGGCTCTGACCATCAGAATGTCTCCTTGCCAAAGTCTATGACATACGGGACTAAAAATTAAATTTATTCATCTTCATGCCTCTGCTGCGAGGGAGAAAAAAATTATGCAAACTCTGTCACAGTGAGAGTCGCTACCCTGGGAAGAGTTTCATTGAGTCCCGGTGCTATTTTTCTGACTCACCTCACACACATCTTTTCATACTGTGAAAAGTTGCATACATCTACACCTGGGAGCTGCTTGGCATTTTATCCCTTTTAAACTGCCTCCATTGGGCTCCATGAAATGAGGAAATGGATTTATTCTAGAACAATCAACACGGGGCAGACCGCATTATCTCCTTCAAATGGCATACTGAGGCAAAACGATCAATAAGAGTCAGTCTAACACAACAAAACCTTGAATATTTTTGCTTTTAAAAGATCCTCCTCCTTACAGTGAAGAAGAACCTCTAAGACCAATTAGCAGCATGTGCCAAAAAGCTAAGCACAGCAAGAAATATCACTGCCTGCTAAGCTTCCTGGATATTCTAAGAGGTTTTAATGACCAATAAAATGCTTGATAGGAATCAGCAGCGTGCCTGTGAAGCATCAACTGTGAACAGTGAGCTGTTTAAATACTCACGCTGAGTCTGTCTCCTGCTTTGCCATCGAGGGATGACTCTTTGTGCAACATGTTGTACTGGGAAATCCTCCTGCTGTCCTTCTCCAGATGTGAAAACACATCGTGTTGGTAGTAGTCCATGATTGACAAGGATTTCTCCACGCTGCTTCTCTTCAGGGTCTCCTCGTGTTGGTCGACTGTGGATGGAGGGAGAGAAAATAAGGGTGAGAAACAAGGACAGAAATAAAGAAAGGAAAATTCAAGCTTTTATGTTTGAAGCTAATTTAAAACGTTTGGTGGCTAAAATGTCCAGCCAGACCTGAGTCACTTTTCTTAGCGCTGTTGATCAGGGTCCTCTGTGGTGAGCCCACGGTGCTTCCGGTTCCCTCGGGTTCCGTCTCGGTGTCGCTGCTGCTGCCCGAGTACGTGCACACTTGCAGGGCTCTTTCCTGTTCACAGTTGGAAAAAGTCCCTTTTTAAAATACAGACATGAAATGAAGCATTTTTCAAAACCGTGTGTTGTGCAGAGACTAAAGAGTGAAAGAAGAAAAGAGTCAAACAAAAGAAAAACCTTTAAATGCAGCTTTGTGGAAAACTCACTGAGACAGTGCTTTTATTTCCCAGCCAACTGTTATGGAAAATAACAATGTTTTGTAAAGAATAACTTAACTTTTGCAAGGCAGGACTGCAGTATAATTAAGTCTCACAACAGAGACCTTTATTGATTTACAGATTTACAGTCTTACAGGATAGTTCCACCAATAGCTCAATAAAAAAACGTGCTTGAATAGTCAACGCTAATGTACTTAAATAATATATAAACTTCCTCTCCCTGGACAAGAAGACCATATACAGTATGCACAGAAACATTTTTAACTGTGAGATTCTGTCAAATTTGGGGCAATCTATCAGCATTTCTTGATTTCTTTAACCTTCTGAAAGCCTGTAAGTATTTCAGTTTTGAATAATTTGATTGTAATGTACATGACTTACACCGGGCATATCATGGTCCTCGGTTTTCATCTTCCTCTCCGTTTCTTTCTCTTTGCCCTCTGTAGAGATGTTGCTGCGCGGGGCACCAAGACTCAACCTCTTCATCTTAATTGCATCTGTAAGTCAAAACAGACTTAAGATAAACGTGTGCTGTAAAAAAAAAAAAAAAAAAAAGGCAGAAAGACCAGCTGTCTTGCATTTGCCACATGGCCACCTGGTGTAATGCGAATAGACAGTGGGAAGAGGGAGGCATCGTTTGAATCCTTCCAAAAGTGACAAATCTTTCCCTCAGCAGACAGACTGATGAGACACAGGATGAGCACATCTCACGCATCCATTCAGCCAAAACCCATCCAACTGCCTGCACATCCATTTTTTTCTGCCTATCTGAATGGAGCTGCACAATATCCAAGCTATCAAACATTAATGGTGTCCACCCTGCGATTGTTCCCAGCCATGACTCCTGGCAGCCCAGATACAGCAGCTTTCATCTGTCGGCCCCCGAATAACGGAGCACTGCTTTATTATCACTCTGCCCACTGCTGTCTCGGACAGACACCAATTTAATTGTCTCTTTTAACATTCGCTTTTGGCCAACGCTCCGTCTCCATTTGACAGGCCTTCCACCTTCTTCCTCTCACCTATTAGGAAGTTGCCGGTTTGTTTTCTGTCCACACGGTCTGTGATTCTGATGATACAACATTTGATAAAGATGTACAGAGTACGTATAGGTGCTTCTAATCAACTCGTTCCGTGGGGGGAAGACTCAACAGGAGCTGACAGTTGCGAGTCAAATTGCTGCCTCTGCAGTGCCACCGCAGCACCAAGGTGAAATAGATGCAAGCTAATGTCCTGTAAGCATAAATCCCCTGGTGTGATCACTCATCCCTTTGTGTTCTTGTAGCTTTAATCAGCCATCTGATTGCATCCTACACAGCGCCTTTATGTTGTGAGCTCAGAGGCAGACAACGCTTTATGATCTATGAGCTGTGCTGACCTGCTTATCTAATTGCATGTGCTAGTTTTCCTCAGGGCAAGCGAGAGCATGGCTTTATGTAAGGACACACAAGTCCTCTGTCATCTCAGCTGAGTATAAAATGTTGCGTTGCGCTTCAGAATTAGCTGAACAAACAGGGTTCTTCTTTTAATCAGAGTCTAATAAACCGAACAACGTCCTCCTGTCTGCCGGTCTGGAGCCCTTGAGCGCTCTGAAGGAAAGCGTGTTAACATGTAGTAGAGTGACACTCAATATTTCACTTACCCTCTGAAAGGTGAAACAAGCCGTCTAAGGCTTTCAAGGCTCCGCACTTTGCCATCTAGCATAATAACGGAAGCTTTTACGGACACAGGTTGTCGATCAGCCTATCATCTTGGCCTTGCTATTACCACTCCTCTTCTATAGCACAGCAGTCTGATCTCCTATCGTACCGTAATAATTTAATTTAGGCGTCAGCTGTGCAGAGCATTTTGCTGTTGCTGGTCGTTTTAAATCTGAGTGCTTTCACTTCTCTCATTTACTGCTGACATTACACAAGGTTACGTCTGATTTTGATGGGCAGGCCAAGCCCGCTTTGACCACCTTGCATCTGGGCCCGGTGCTGCCTCGTTACGTGTTCACATGCTGATGTTTAATTAGCAGGTTTAATGCTTACCATGCTAACATTTGCTAATTTGCCAGGTAACACGTTGAAAATAAAGCGGTTCTTGCCTTACCTGAAGTTGCTAATTTGGGCAGGCGGCTCTGGGTGTCCTGTGCGTTGCTGCTGCAGGTCACAGTGGGGTCAGACAGGGAGTGACCCATGCTGGTAGGGGCATGCTGGCGGGGTTTTGGGAGGGAAGGCACTTTCACATCAGGTTGTGAGGGGTCTGGGTGAGAAGAGGGAGGCTCCCGATCAAGCTCAGAGGAGCCCGCGGTCACCCCATCGGGGCTGGACTCAGATTTAGGGATGTGACGGCCGCTGGCCCGGGTGACAGAATCGGGGAGAGGGAAGGTGCCGATCCCGCTGTCCAGGGTTCTCATCTGACAGCCGGAGCCTACAGTGACAGGGAGAGGATTGTGATGTCTGGGAGAAGCAGGGAACAACAATAAAGGAAAAGAAAAGAGGGCTTGGATTCACATGCAGGGGAATGCTCTGTGAGTAAAGAGGGCATCTGTAGCAGGTTCAGTAACATGTAGCCGGTAGGAAAAGCGAGAAAAGACAACATATTTATTTGAAACAGTCATATTTAAGAAATAAAATAAAAGTGAATAGCTGGTGGTGACTCCATCCTGATGCACCTCAGCCTATCAGACACTCTTGTTAGAGACATTTGCAATCACAGATGCACAATCGTAATATGAGAGGACACAAGAAAGCACCTGCTGCCAGCAAGTCTGTGCAAAAACACACAACTGAGCTACAACCCGAGGACATGTTTGCGGATTCATCAAAGCGCACGCTGGGTCGTAATCAGGAAAAATGACGGCAAGTAGCAACAGATGGACATCGTTTGGATAACCACAGTTTGCAGAGCCTTGACTCAGGCTGGAACAGATGGGCGGCCATTCAGCTCAGCCCAGGTCCTTGTAACTGTGGACGGTAATGGCCAACAGTCACATCAGCTGCGCTAATTATGTGTGGTTTGCAACCATTTGCTGAGACAGATCTGTAAAAGTGAAAAGGCTCATAGTGTTTTATCTTTATTTTCCGTGTTGCTGTGGGCAAACTTAGGTTGAAACTCGATTCCATTTCCATTATAGCCATCAGTTCCGTCTCTCAAGATACTGGTATTATAAGAGAAAACTCTGGCATGTTTTTGTTTTCTATCAATATTGACAGGATCTGTTTCTCAACTGCATAGCCTTGTCTCGAAAAGTTGTCCGAGACAGCCTAGCCTGCTCATGAGCATTTCCTTCTATGAATAAGAATTCTCCCAGAATACTGTTGGGCATCACAGTTGAGTTTCAAACGAGTTTGCAAGTGCGGTAAGGGCCACGTTTTCAGAATCAGTTTAATCCTAAGAACATTTACTCCTGGGTCTGAAGCTAAAACTATTGATCCATTTTTCTACAATGTCTCTGAATGTCAAAAGGGAATTTAAAGAAGTTATTCAATTGTGTTTGAGAGAATTCAAGAGTCCGTTGTGAAAGTTCTTGTTCGTGTGTACTTTTAGTTTTTTATCTGACTTGCGTGACTGACTGTCAGCACAGAACCGGTGCACACAGAACCTGTGAAAATGAGTCGCCGGTGTTTGGACGTACACATACACCGTGTTCATTGGACAGATGGCCTGTTAGTTGTACACATATCTGTTGTGAGTCACTTGAGGACAGTTGCTGCGAAAGGGAAAAAAAAAAAAAGTCAACCAAAAATCCTGATCGAAGCTTTAAAGAAATGCATGATGTAGCTGATGTCGACACACAAACAAAGAATTACACACGTGCGTATTTGTTTGTGTGTGTGTGAGATAGAGAGCGAGCCATAGATTACACAACTGTATAATTGAATGCCAAGCCTGACAGTTCAAAATGCCCTCCATAACCAAACCATAACAAGGTCCACAGTAATTCCACCCAGAGGCAACAACAACTGGACATAATCTAGTTTTTCATGAGCTCCCTATCACTTCTGTATACAACCTCCAGGGTTTGAGGGGAGAAAGCTGGTTTGTTGATACCTCCACAGCACGAAATGGGCTTCATGCAATGAGGAGGTGTCAAAGGGAAAGGAGAGAGCCATCACTAACGACCATAACCTTATCTAGGAGATATTTCTGTGTCAGCAATCTGATGAAAAGGCAATGATATTTGAGACAAATTCAAAAGTCACCACATTTCCACAATAGAGACTGGTATCCTAGGCCACTTGACTAAAGATCTAGCAGCGAAATCTGAAGCAAAATGTTGCAATTAAGTCTTGGCCTAAGAATTAAGCTTTTTATCGTCTCTTGTTAAAACATTTTTTTTAAAGGCCACAAAGTAAGTTTTAAAAGACAGAAATATCAGCACCAGGTGAAGTAATTGCTGAATCACTGGTATTGATTAACAATGCCATCTAACCCTTGCAGATATATTAGAGTCATTCTGTGCTATGGGCCAGTCAAAATGTTATTTATTGTCCCTTTACAAGAAACAACACTGCCGCGAGGGAAGTTATTCTCATATACAACAACTGACCAGCGTAGAGTGAACTTCAAAGTCCACATTCAAAACTTGAGCAATGGATTTTGCTCAAGCTGCTCGCATCATAAACTGGCTGGATGCAAGCTATTTATATGATTGATGTGTTTGCCTGGCATTAGGCCTGTGCATGCAGAAACGTGACATTAAAGCAGCGCTGAGGAACATCGAGCAGCCGCAGGTGAAACCTTTATGAAATATTTAATTCATACTGTCTGGAAGTGCTTAGCTGGCGAAAAAAAGAAAAGGAAAAAGGCAGTGTGTTAATCAGAAGACAGAAACAATTAAGCGTTTTATTTTTGGCGCCATGGCTGTGACCCATCATGAGCTCATTTCCACACTCTCGTGGAAAGTGGCTCAAGCCAAAACTATGTCTTGAAATGTTGTGATTAATTACTTCTGAGCTGAATCCTCAAACTGCAAATGTTAAGGACCCGTTTCTGGTTGACTATTTCCAGCACTCAGCTCTTCCAAAATTCGTATAGTTTAATTATATATAAGAACTATTTTTTTCACAATCACCACCATGTGTATATTTTGGATATTAAGGGTGCGAACCATGAAGCAAACCCGCAGTACAATAACCACCTTTTGCAGCCAGTTAGTAACAATAAGCTTGGTAATACTATGTTCAGCTGTGTTCACTAGCTAGTCACTAGGTTTTTACAGCGGTTTCACTAAAACCAGCCGCCTGTTTGGGCTGAACATGACATAATGAGAGCGGTGAGGGTGACTCAAAACAGTAAGGCTGCAGGTCGCAAAACCAAAACAATGAGCTTGCAGTCACAATGAGCTTTGTAGAGCTAAAAGTAACTGCAGAGTCAGGTCATAACTCGACCAAGTAGTAATGTGATCTATCAATGACAGAAAATATATTAATTAGAGCAGCTTTAAATGAACTAGAAAGGTTTGACCTTCTGTCAGTTTTCAAACAAAGCTCGGACTTTGAACACTTCAGACCGTCCAATTTAAAAGACTTGTGAAAAAATTGCTTTTTATTTTGTCTCTCTAGAATTTGGCCCCAAGTTATATATATATATAGAAAAAAGACCCCTTCCAGCTCATCTCAATTCATGCTGGCTATGGTGTTATATTACAAGAGATAAGTCATTACGACCTTTGAGATGGATCACTGAGGCAATTTCTCAAATATCCCACTGAGTGACAACTGAGTGACAAACAAGCTGCACTCCACAGCCAGTAAACAGCACCCTCTCCTTCACCCACACTGAATTATATACAATGTAAGTTTGTCGCGCCGCAATGATAACAATCATCATCCCTTCCCGCAAATTGTTTGATGCACCTTTCTTTTTTTTTTTCTCACTCTCTTAGCTGCTCAAGCATTGTGAAATATCACCCGGCTGCACATCAATCACCTGACTAGACTGTCAACTTGTTGTTTGCAGCCGCTGCTATTTCCCCCGCAGTAATGGCAAGTCTGGCAGTGAGGAGAATTAGCTGGCGAAGGGATTGAGTTGTCAATCACGTCAGGAAATCACAACTGTAAAATGTGTTAATGCTCTGTTGCACCGGTTGATTCGTGATGGTTAGTGACAGCTTCTTGTAAGCCACTTGAACAAACTGTGCCGGATGAGGTAAACACTTTAGATGAAACGCACGGGCTCAAAACAGACAAGCTTTTGGCGTAATGAATGTAATGACATTACCTCATGTCATGAGGATTTTTTTTGGGGGCGGTGGGGGGAGGTTTTGGGTTTTTTAGTGAAATGTCCCTTTGGGCCAACAGTAATACGTAAGCTTACCTAGCATGTGGTCTTGACACGCTGTGTCTGGGATGTGTCCCTCCTCCTTTTCAGCCCTCAGGTTGATCTTCTGAGTCATTATAAGGGTCTAGAATATTATCAAACAGTGCATGTTGGTCATACAAACGTCAAATAACAGCTAAAATATACCACAATGCATACAATATTCCATAATACACAGTATTGGCAAGTATCTTTTAGAATCCAAATCGACCTTTGTCTGTATAAGGTATTAAATTATATGACATATATCCATTTATAAATCTCACATTGAGGCAATTTGTAGAAGAGAAGTGGCAATGAAAATGATCTTTTATACAGTATGGTGCCTGTTACTGTACAGTGCCTACAGTTCCATGTATTTTATGGCTTTTCAGATGAATAGAGTGGCATTGTGAAATATGTTCAAAGAAATAAGGCAATAGTCATACTTTCCTGCCTTACTTTAATTGGGTTATTTTTTTAAAGTAAAAAAAACAAGTGGCTTTGGGGTGGTTCAACAGCAGGAGCTTGTAGGTCATAAAGTGTCCCTCTTTTGTTGTATTTCTGATAGAGAGAAAGCTTGGAGGATGGTATTAAATGGCCCCTTTGTCGAATTGAGTGCCTGCGATAAGGGGCTCCTCAGCCTTATCAAAATTCCACATCATCTGGATTAAATTTCCCACATTATGCAGTGAGACTGTCTTTTTGTTACTCGCTTCCTCCATTCAGCCCACTCCTTTTTAAGTTTTTTTTTTTTATTGCTTTTTTCAGGCTCTCTCAAGCACTCAGCCTCTCCATCATTTTTTGGTCTTTTGACTGACAGATAGTAAAGAAAAAAATCCACAAGGTCATAATTTTAGCCTTTTGCTTACAAAGCGCAGGGATACAATTTAAAGAATGGAGCGGCTGAGAGAAGCCTAATTTAAGTTTGTATTACATGCATTGCCTGATGGCTGTCTCTGAGATATAGTTTAAAAACCTTCGGCCTTGTGGAAACAACAACATCGGCCTGGTATAATGAAAAAGTAGGCGATGAATTATAGGCTGAGTCAGAACACAATGCTGAATCAATAGCCAGCCTTCAGGGGATAAGATGCTGAAGAGGCAGCAGGCTTGTTAAAACGTTTGTGAACATGTGCATGTACTGTACAAGTGTGAAAACCAGTGGGAATTTGCATGTGTGTTAACAGCCTGTCCAAACACAGTCAGAGACAAACAAGCAGCGCTCGACACAGACACCACTGTAATAAAGCCGGTGGAGTTCGCTCACTTACAGCAGCATCTGGACAGATCTCCATATCTCCCTTTATTTCGCTGTGTTTCTTGGGTGTGGAGATCCCAGGCGGCGGTGCAACCACAGAGTTGCCCTTCACAGCGGCCCTGCGAGGAAATAAGATTTGATCTGTTTATATGTCTGTGTGCCGAGCTCCTCCTTTATCAACACGCCAGGTAGAAAGTGAGCCTGCTGATAAATTGGATTGACCTGCTCTTTTCGCTTCGCAAATGTACAGGCAACACACATGTGCACATGCCCAGAAGCGCGCACACACGGAAATGCCATCAAATGTTCAGAGAGCTCTATGAAGTGCTCCCTCTGAAGTGATTGTTTGCGTTTACTGTGGATAAAAATCAGTCAGCTGTGATTTTGAAGTGGCAAATCAGTTAAGTTTGGAGTATGAAACGTGGAGCTTTCCTCGCTTGCAGATGCTCCAACTTGAGTGTGCTGACTATGTGTCTGGATGCAGGTCCAAGAACTGCTTACTGTATGCTCAGTGGAGTGGAGTCATAACTCAAACAGACAGCGGCTGTTTGTGCTGTTAATTCATCAGTTTCTCTAAGCACACAGGTTTAATGCAGTGATGTATCATGTTTAATTTAATAGTACAACCAATCTGTTTTAGAGTCGACTCACTTGATGAAAAGACAGCTCTGAGAAAGCTTAAGTGACAGGATGTAATCAGCATAGCATCCGATCAATTAAGGATAATTCATTCTTGATTTTCGTGATGACAAAGGTGTTGTTTCACCCACCTGCCAAGAAGCTCTTTCACCAACTGGTCTTTGCCGATAAAGGCTGTCGTACACTGGATCTGACTGGCAATCTGACCCATCTGATTGTTGCAGTGGTCCATGATGGAGCTCAGCTTGTTGTTCATCTCAGACAGATTCTGCACCTCCTGACTGTCTTTCTGCTGGTTATCGCTTTTCTTCTTATCCTTCTTCTTGTCAGACTTCATCTGCTTGCCTCCAAGCACTGATCCGATCTTCAGCTCTTTCTTCTCCTCCTTTCCCTTGGGGGAGTCTGCTTTCTTACCACTCAGAGCTGGAAGTTTGCTCTTACGGAGGCCAAACCAGTTTGCCAGAGAGGGGCCGGTTTTCTGTTTGGTCTCGTTGGCAGCGACCTTCTCCTGTTCTTGACATTTGTGCAGATTCTCTTCGATTCCCATCATGACTTTCTCTTCAATAGTGCAGACTGTTGGGCTGATTTTTTTCTCCTCCATATCTGGGGCTTTGCTTGGTGAGTCGGTTTGGTTTTTGACTTCCCTGCTAAAGCCTGGCTCATTAGAGGTGGCTGCTTTGCCTTCTGTCTCTCGCACTGGGTTTTCTGAGTTATAGACACAGGAGGACAGGGGCTGAAACTGTGGATGAGAGGCTACTTTTGCTGGCTTATGGATGTTTTTCAAACCAATCTTATCACTAATGGGTAAGCTACGCACCTCTTTTTGAGAAGGTGAGGTGATTGCTCCCCCATTCACTGTGTCCTGTGACCCCTCGCCTTTGGAGCCTGATTTACAAGTTCTCTCAGGGATAATGCTCTGACTATTTGACCCTGTCATGCCTCCATAGTGGCTTAGCCTTGTCCTAGGGAAATGGACAGGGCTCTCAGCTAACCCAACATTGGATACCTCCAGGGAACTTTGTCTTGACAAAGAGTTCCCCCTTTCCCCTGAGTTGGTGATGATCTGAGTTCGGATTTTACCCGGTCCATCCAGAACATTGATGTTGGGTTTCTCAATGTAATTAGTGCTGAAACTCTGGCTACGGGCTTTGGCCCCATTCATCCCCAAGGCTGGCTTCAGATGAGGTTTGGTAGTAACAGATATGGATCTAGAGAATAGCTGACTACTCCTTTTTCCTTTATTGCAAATGTCCCCCTCCTCTGGTAGCACAGCAGCGTGTACTTCCTCTTCCAGAAACCTACACTGGACCTCACCTTTCCCCTCTGTAATGGACATCTTGGGTGGTAAACCAGTACTGTACACTGGCTGCAAGCTGTCACACTGGGTTGAAGCGTTTGAAGTCACAGTCTCCTTGGATACTGAGTTGATATGATCTTTCTCTTGCTTGCCTGGTATAGAGGAAATATTTTTATGGCTGGAGGGAGATTTTAAAAATGCTTTAAACCCCATTGGGATGCGGGTCTTTGAGGCTTTTTCCACAGGGTTAGGAGAAAGCAAGACCGAGCTGGGTGGACTGGCTATAGCTTTACCATTTTGTGATTCTGTTTTACCTTGAGGGGTGTCCTGAAGCGATATAGGTAAACTAATAGAGGTCTTCTGCACTGTCTGATGGACATTTTCATGCACTGATCCTCTTTTACTTGCAATAGAGTTCTGAAGTGAGGACCCTCTCAGGGCACTGTAGGGAGGAGGGACATTCTTTGAGCTTTTAGGTGCATTTTCAATTTCTGGAGCACACCCTGAGTTTGCAGGAGGGAGGTAGTCTTTTGTGGTCATTCTCTTGGAAGTGCCTTTAGTAGGTGTCTGAGTCATGGCGGGGGACTTTTGAAGGTGCTGACTGGTTTTGTCAACCAGTTTCTGAGGTGCAAGTGCAGTCCCGTAGCCTGCATCCAAGTCTAAGCAGTCTTTATCCTTGATGGGTAGCGTAGTTTGCATATTTGGTACAAGTGAGGTGTGGTAACTTGGGGGAGGGCCCCTCACAGTGGTTGGTGCAGATGGTTGAGCCACCCATGTTTTATGTGCTTGAGGCGACCCTTCGTAATTTGGTCTGATCAGTAAGGAGGTGGTGCGGCCCGGGGGAGGGGGAGGAGAAGGGGACCTGAGTTTATTTTTGCCGGTTTCACAGTGTTTGTCTCTTGTTGGCTGCTCGCCATTGTCAGCATACTCCAGGTGCCTCCTTGAGAGGTGTGGGGAACTGGAGGAGGAGCCCTTATTCCATTCAGCCCTGCTTGGCTGCTTGGAGTTTACTGCCTTCGGGCTCTGTGAGCAGGTTCCTGGTGTTTTGATGAACCTGGACATTTTAACTGTGGGAGAGGAGGGTGATTTCTCCTGACCAGAGGGTCCTGAGTTTCCACTGTTACTTGATTCAGTGGTGGAGACCTTAGACAATCTCAGTGGCGATCCAGAAGGTTTGTTACGACCGGGTATCTTTGAACCACTGGACTTGGGACCAGCAGAATCGTTCATGGGAGGGACGGAATAGCCTTTATGAGGTTGACTGCTTGGTGGTTTGATTAGTTTCCTTTGTGGAGTCAACTGCATTGACAGCCTCTCTGGAGATTCAAGAACAGTGTAGTTTCTTGCATTTACTGATATTTGCCTTGTTGGCTTCTCTTGGGGCACTGGTTCTGTGTAATCGGCAACTACCTTGCTACCTTGAATGTCATCTGGAGGCCCAGTATCTGTTGTGAACTTCTGAGCATATAGTTCAATAGGCTCTCCTTCTGCATCAAATATCGCCAATATGCTCTCCTCAGACTGAGTACACTTGGCCCCTTTGGGCTCCTTAATTAGGCTGAAAGGCCTGGGCCTCCCATCTGCAGACTGGGTGCGTCCCTGGTCTCTTCGCAAGCACTGTTGTGTCAGCAGCTTGGCAGCGTCTCTTGACAGTCTCTTAGAGTCTCTCTCTGCTTGCACTGATGGCTGACTAAAGGACATTCTGATGTCACTGGATTCAGAGTTGAGTTCCTCTGGATCATCCACATCAGAGAAGTGATTAGGACCCTCTGGATCAACAGGGTTGAAGTGCAGCGTGGATGGTTTAGTAAAAGCCGATGTTTGCCGTCCCTCAGGGAGAAAACTGTTAATGAAACTCATGAGTTTCTCAGGACGCTCTTTTGAGTCATAGCCAGAAGGGACTTTCATAGCAACGTGACCTGAGTCACCTCCACCTCCACTGTCCTGGTTTCCCTCCCAGCTACACAAACTGTCTGAGATGCTGTGGGAAAGCCTCTTACAGTAAAACCAGCTGTCTTTAGTGGGGATGTTATCTCCACGACTGCAATGTGCCAATTCATCATCTGCATCATCAGAATCATAAGAGAACTTCTTACTCCCAAAAGCTAAAGATCTACCCACATGGGTAGGCTTGGACACCCCTTTACTGGAAATCTTTATACCCAGGGAGTAGATGCCCTCATTGGAGTTCATGCAGTCTTTGTCGCCTAACTTGGAGACCTTGGATGAAGAGGAAGAGCTCCTGTGTTTCCTCCTCTGGAGCTTCCTCAGTCCCTCTAGTATGTGACTCTCCTTTTGCCTTGTGGGCTGCTGCTCCTCCAGGGTGGCACAGATATTACTAGGGGCTGACGACCCCAAACTCAGCCTCTTCTCCCAGGTCAGAGATGACTAGAGGGCAACAAGAAAGACAGTCAACCTCACACAAATTACATTATAGTATGTGCACACAAAATGTCTGTACGTGCTGTTTTCATAATCATAATGCTGAATGGAAAATAAAACTTGAATAAGTCACTTTTAATGTTCAAATGAAGAGGAACAAGAAGATCTTAATTTTGCCAAGCTGTTAGCCAAATGTTTAGTTGCTGACAAACTGCTTTTATTTCATGTTGCATTATATGTGTCTTGCGTCGTGTTCGTGCAACATCATCCTAAATAAGAAAACTATTTTCTCTCTGAATTGTCTTCAGGGTCTTTACCTCCATTTGGAGTTGTAATCAGCACGATCGTACAGTAAGATGAGGGATTAATTAGGGTCTCAAAAGGAAGACAGCAGAAAATACTTCTAAAAGGGATCTTGATGAGCTGTTTTGTAGAACTGGTGTCATTATAGCGTAAGGGGGTTTACCAGTTTCCCACAGGAGCGTCCATCATTCCAGGTGTATGAGCCGCTGGAGAATTCACTGCATGCACTTGACAGGGACAACTCACTACTGCTACAGCTGCTGCGTGGGTATACAGGCGCTGGCACTGTCAGACTCAGCTGGCTAAGACACTTGGCCACGGGGAGACCTGCCTTTCCATTCAACTGAACCTCCTATGAGATGGAGAAAAAGAGACATGGCATTATAGTGGAATAACTTGCAGTTAGCATCATTTATCAGCTATGTACAGGTTTCTGAGGTAGGAAAATATGTAAATGTGTTTTCTGGAGAAGCTGGTATGAAGAAATGTACATGTACGTACGTACATACATACATACATACAACTAAGTCAGAAGTTAAGTCTTTCTTAAGTACTCTTCTTCCAATCTTAAGCATTACCTAAATGTCTATAGCTTTTCCTTTAGCTTCAAAAGACTTCCCTATGACTAGGCATCAAGAGTATTTGATGTTTAAGTTGTTGGGTAGGGTGGCATATCTAATTGCCATCTCACTGTTCATTTTGTGATGAAATATATTTGATAAAGACTTGACAGACCAATCAAACCCTCTGGAAGCGTTTCCTGAAGGCACTGCACTTTTCAAACTTAATTAAAAAACATCAATCACATTTCTATGCTTAGTCATAGCAACGCAGCAGATGTTTTTTCCCAATTAGCATCTCATCGCAGAGACAATGCAAAGGAATCATTTCAAAAAGGTTCTTGTATGTAAGATTATAAATATGATACATTCATGTCATAATATCTATTCCACTAATCCCATAAGTGTGAATTTGTGTGTATCAGATAATGCAACCTATTTAAGGAGATCTGGTACTGTTGCACTTTTAGATAAGAGAGATTTATAATTCACGTCTTGGCCATTATTATTTCATTGTCTTCCTCTTCTTCTGCTCTCAAAGCACACATTAGTTTATCAGGTGGCATTCTCAGAGGGGCAAAAGGGTAAAAGAATGGAACGAACTCATTTTCAGTACTTAATGCATAATACATAAGATGAGTAATGTACCACAGTGTCCTATGGAGTCATTTTTACAGAAGGGGAGTCTCAATCGATGGTTTTCTGGTAATATGACTAGGATTTATTCCTCTTAGTGCAAAGTGATACTGCCAGCTCTTCCTGCTGAGAGCAGAGGAGGGGTCACGGCTTCAGATATTTAGGTTTGTATTTTAATATCTTGTAATGATTTCTTGACGGTAGTGGTTATGCTACCTGGATGATTCACATGGCTGAAGACAAAACAATATATGCATTGCCTCCTGCATGTTTCCCATTAAGCTTACATTAGAAGGAGAGTCTGTATTCCTGGAAAGCAAGAAGGCCTTGCTTCGCTCTGGCTCCAGAAGCAAATCTGCCGCAGATAAATCCATGATCCGGGAGTGAAGTTTCTGAAAGGCAAAAGAAAGGACACCAGAGTGAATTTTGACTTGAAGAAATTAACGTGAGCCTCGGTGCATAGATCTGAGCTTGACACAGCAGAATGGGTAGGGAGGATGTTTTTTAGCACCCCATCGATAAATTGTTCATTTCAATTTTGATCACAGGTAATACCTGTAATTAACTCAAGATTAATAAAAAGGCATGCAAAAAAAGTACAAATGAAATCAAATAAACATTTGAGTTTGCTTTCCAACATCTCAAAAAGCTGTACAGTATGTCGAGGCTGAGCAGTACTTTGCCAGTTTTTCAAATGCCCATCAGATTCCCCCCACTGGCGCCACGCAGAGCCCTGATTTATACTCCTCGCTCAAAGTCATTAATGTCATCGTCTGGAAAAAAAACTAACATGAATAGGAAATAATTGCATCAGGGAGTAAGGGATTCCTTTGATTTTTTTTTTTAATTCACATGTTATTCTGCAGTCTCGTCTGTTATTTAACTCTTGTGCTGAAGAGGGAATGATACAAAACCAAATATATTTCCACGTATTAATCTCAGAACCTAATTACACTGGGTTCCCTGCGCTCAAATGAACTTAAACTGGAACAAAACACTTGATCTTATGCTGCATTTCCTGCCAAGGGTGAAAGTAATGCTCGGTCAGGGAGTATATGTATAATAATGATGAATCTTTATTTCTATAGTGCTTGGAAAACCAGCTTTACAAGGAGCTTCACTACATACAATGCAAAAAAAACATTATAAATATATATATACACCTATGTATTTATGTGCTCTGATATATTTCAGTGTTAGTTCCTACAATTAAAAATAATAATAACAATAAAAAGAAAAGCACTTCTCATGCCGAGTACCTGCAGTAGAAAAATATCATGTAACATCGCATGTTATTAAAGTGAATGTCACCTTCAGCAAATGGAGACTGAACTTTGAAATCCAACTCCATCAATGCCATAAACATTTCAAAATAAAAAAACTGAATGTTACGGCAATCCACAGAACTCATTGCTGGCAGTTTGTATTGACTTTTCGTGTGTTGTGAAAGACGTCCTCTGAGCATTTGGTCAGGAAAAAAAAAAAAAAAAAGAACAACAAGAAAGAAAAGGGCTCCTAATGATACCGAAACGTAACTGCTTCTTTTGTCTCTGAAGAACAAACATAACGTCGCCTGTGGCCAAAACACAACCATCCTACATTTCAACTTTCAGCAAAACATCCAACAGAAAAGCTTGTTTTTGTGTATTAGTGCGAGCTTGTGAATAAGCTTTCAAAGAGACTGACTTTTCACCTTCTGTGACTAGGTGGTAATGGTGCCATGGAAACAGATCGATGCCCACTCAATGCTTTTACAGCACAGAGAAAAGTATTATTCACTATTTTTATGATTTATCTAACATCTAACCTGTTTTGACTTGGTTATGTCTCAGTTTTTGCCTTTTACAGGCCAAAATCTGTTAAAATGTTTTGAACTATTACAACAATTTTTAGTCTCATAAAAGACTGCATCTAAAACGTACTTACTAGATTGCTCTATTAATTGTAAAGCTTCGTGAACATTTTTCTTTCAACATGAAAAACTGGATTAGTGCCATTTTAGTTTTTGTTTTACTACTTTGGACTCAAAAGTGCCAGATGGCTTCGCATCCCAGCTTTAAAGTCATGAAATTGAAATTTGTGCGGCCCCGGTGGCGCATCGCCAGTCCTCCCTGCTCTCCACGTGGGATGGGAGTGGCTGATTTGTTACGGGAGGCTCTGATCTTATCATAGGGTGCTGGATTTCACCTCCTCAGCATCCTCATCAAGCATTCAGTCAATAGTGTCACAGGGTCGCGGGGGGGAAGATAGGTGAAGGAAACGATAGATGACAAGGCTTCTTGAACTTTTTGAGGTTCAAGGCCAAGCTCAAAGTCAAGATATCCATTAATGATTGCAGGACTGTAATATATCATGCAAATTTAGCATTTCATTAACTATTACCTAACATCTGGAATAACTACATTAGCATGGAAGCCGGCGGAGAAGTTCTGTGTGTCAGATTGAAAAAGAAGCAGTGGCTTCTTGCTTGTGCTCTCTGTTGTTTTTGGCTTGACAGTGGTCATATTTCAAGATAATAAACATCAGCCCAGAATAGCAGCAACAGGCAGCTTCCAAACAAATACATCAGTATTGGCACCCGCTGTCAAAAACTCATCGGTTGAACAGTACTGCAATACACCCACACATATACACAACAGCAGTCAGAGAGAAAAGGCAGGCACCCCCACATATACACACATATATTCATACACAAACCCCCCCTGTATACATGATGCTCACCTGCATGACCTGATATATATGTCTGACTCATAACAAAGGCTTTTCCTAAAGCTCCAGCTACACTCAACATCAGAAAATGAGACAAAGGTTCATCTGTAATATGACAAGCTATATGACGAGCCTAAGGTGAAATATATGGAGTTCTTTTTAAAGCTATGTCATTCAATATATCGAAAGCTCCATTCTGCAAAGTTCACAATAGAACTTCATTAATCAATATTCTTGAAAAGTGGCATAATTTGTTTAAATTTGATGTTTCAAACTTTATTTGCACAGACACTTTGGCCTGATGGCTGTGTCTGACTATACAAACTGCAAAATTGCATGAGCAGTAATGAGGTCACGGCGCTCATGCTGTGTCCTTGGGGCCCTGAGGTGGCTCAGAAACGCAGAGCATTTGTCCCAGTAATGGGAGACTCAATTGCCACTTGCCTGTCATATTTGATAAGCAGCATAAGTGGATGGGACTGCAAACCAGTTATTTTCCCTTGGCTTGCAAATAGTGCATGGATTGAGAAAACATCGTCTTTGGCTTTTTATTTTTCAAACGTCAGATTTGTCTGAAATTAATTTGCGGCATTTTTTTGGAATCAAATCAATTCAGCTGAAGGCAGTGAAGGTGCACAACTGGTGCCATCAAAAGCATTATGGTTCTTTATCAGAGAAACTGAAGATGCCCACGGGGAGCTGGGGAATGTTTAATTACTGATAAGCAAAAGGTCCAGAGCTAGATGGGAAATAGTACACTCATATGAGTGATTAAGTCTCCCTCAGCTTGAGGCTCTGGGAAAGAAAAGAAATGATGGCTGCATGGCCCCCACAACTTCCACCATTAAGGTAGGGCAGTATATAGCTGGAGAGGCAAAACCCCGTGTCTGCAAAACAAAAATAAGAATATGAAAATCTCTTGCTGCACCACTCACTGCTGCTCCATCAATCCTCTGAGCACATGAAAGTAATTGACAACTCAGGATAAGACAATAAAAGACAACTCAGATGAGCATATCAAAATTATAACCCTTCCTCTCTCCTCTCATCCAGATTATGGCGGCTGGAGAGTAAAATGTTAACATGAAACTGTAATAGTAAGGGAAGCAATAATAGTATTTTGAAAAGTGAAATTATGCCCTTGCAGTTACAAATTCTTAATATACCATTTTCCATATTTTCTATATATATGGTTGGTGGTTTTCTGATGTGTGCTGCTGGTTTATTTGTTAATTTATTGTGGAAACTGCAGTGCAACATCCCAAACTACTTTCTCCCGGATTAATTCAGCCACTGAAACCAAGATAGATAGATGAAACAAAGTAAACATTTTTGAATTACATACTTCCGGACGTTCCCGTGATGAGGACAAATATAGATGTTTTTAACAGCTCTCCCACACATGGGGAGCTCATAATGGATGCACAGAACAGCTGAAGCAGCATGATCACATTATTCTTATACTGACTCACCGGTTGATGGTGAAAATGGCATTTTTCGAACAGTCGGGTAAATGGTTTTCCAGCGGAAAAAACCAACACCTTTAACCGCGCTGCAGCCTATTTTTTGTGTCACTGTTAAGATGTGTCAAAATGTGGACTCACATGTTGACACCAAATCCACTGATATATAATCTCAGCAACTAGTTTCTTTTTAAGATGAATCACATGAAAGGAAAAAACACATTGCACAGAGTTTCGGTCTTAATTCACACCTCTTTGGTCTCAATGGTTTCATCAATATCCATCTTCAAGCCTTTTATATTGCAGTTTCACTTGACAATGTTCCTGCCTGTCCAATAATGACACTGGAAGTAGCTGGAACTGACAGAAAGCTTCCCACACCCACAGCCACATTATTTATCTTTTCTCTATTTATCTACCATTTCTGCCTCTTCTTATTTTGCCCTTAGTTTTTCACTTCTACCTCCTTGTTGTCTCGGCGCCCATCATGCTTCTCTGCTATCTCATCTTTCTCCATTTTCACCCTCTCGCCCTTCCCTTCTTATCTACCCTTGCTCGCCTGCTCTCTTTTCATCCTCTCCTCTCTCTCCCTCCTCTTGCCTGGATGGACTGACAGCTCCTTGTCCCTCTCTCCTCTTCTGGTAGCTTTGCTATTTCCATATTGACAGCGAGGAGCCCGGCGGCAGTTTGCACAATTATGTGAAACCCTACATTCCAAACGGACCTCATTGCCCTGCAATGCAATATCACTGACAATGGATGGGTAAAGCATACACAGGCAGATCCGTCTGGCTCATAATTACGCCTTCGAAATGTAGCTGGAATGTACACACAGACATTTTTGCAGTAAATTGGTGTTTTCCAAGGAACTAAAAAGATGAACTGAGGCAATTTCCAGCCTCTCCAAAAAAGAGAATGTAGGGTTTGTGGAGAATATACAGTAAGTACACCAGTCGTTGTCTGATGGTTACAGAAGAGAGACTAGCTGGTTGTTGGTTAAGATCTTTGTTTTTGTTTTGCAGGATGCGAAAGAGTCAGGTCATCCCTTCGGGTAGCAGATAGTAAACATTTCTCAAAGTCAGTACTGCATTCGAAGCATAACATTTCTGCATATTTTATTCTGATTTGAGGGGGGTGGTATAAATTGTGTGGTGGGGGGAACCAAGGAGGACACTGGCGTTTTTTTTGTTGAGAATCCTTAAAAACCACAAAAAAATAAGAATATTAAATCTGCATATAATGCAACTTCTGACTGAATCGTGATGCATGGCAAATAAACCAAAAAGGCTGCAAGGGATCTGTGCTTGAAGGCCTGTACGTCCTTTATCTTTGCAAGAAAAACAGACCAACATGCTGCTTCTGAGGAGAGAAAACCACTGATGTAAAAGGATCTTTTGTTGTTTTCCAAATCAAAGTATTTACAGTCTACTTTAGAGCACCCTGTCTGCGGCTGAGACCCCAGAGCAGTTTAATAACAAGCCAAATGAAAAACAACTTCAAATGCATGCGAATAAGCGCTCGCTTGTTTACTGGAGGAGATGCTGCATCCTTTGGAAACCGAATGAAGGAATGGGAAGTGTGAGTTTTACTCATATATGCCATGGTAAACATAACATCTGTTGGGCTATCTTATAGGTATACTGCTGCTAATTAGCTAAGTGGATTCTTTCAAGTTCAAACTAGCCTTTACAGTAGTTTTGTAAAGTGGGTTCTAAGTGGGCAGCATACCTGGAGCAGCATGTCCGAGGCAGGCTTGATCCGCTGCTGGAACAGAACGCCCAGCGCCCGATTCTGCTGCTCGAGGTCGAAAACTCGAGTTCGCAGCTTCAGGCATTCCTCTCGGAGATCCTGAGGGAGCAGCAACACGGGAGGCGTCAGGGACATGCTGTCAACATGCATCATGAATCTAATGCTGGAAGACGTCACTGTTTTGATGGGTCATTTACTAAAGAGTGACATGAGATGAGGAGGAAAATGGTTTCCATGGAGATGAAAAACAAACCTTCTGGGTGAGAAGCGCCTGCACCACTTGATTGGCAACCTTAGACAGACAGAGGAGGTAAGAAAAACAAGGTGTCATTGAAGGTAACTTTGCTTTGGCACAGTGATAAGGTCTCCTCGATCTTGTGTGACCCTTACAGGCCTCTGTAGACCGCCTTTGCTAACGCTGTACAATTCACACATAAGATGAATTATTATGAGCTTAAGTGATCACAACGGCACAATGTATTACAGATTTTTCTCATAGTGTCTGATGTGTGTGCATTTAAGAGTGTCTTTTAGACACACACACACACACACGTACATGTTTTACAAATCTTTAACTCTCACTTCCTAATGGTGGTATTGACAGAGCCAGGCTGATGCAGAAGCAGAGGCGTCTGGGCTTTGGTCTCATGGCGGCTAACACCCGCCCGCACTTCAAGCCACAACGCCGATGGAGAAGCGGCTCCGATTACTGCCCATTGATTGCTCATTAATACCGTGTGAAGCCACATCGGCTCCTGAGTGCCCTCGCTCTCGTTTATTGAATGAGGCGAGATGGGAGTAAATATGGTGAAATGAGCCCTGCTCCTGGAACCGCAAGTTACAGATCTGCCTCTTGTAAAATAGCAGAGTGATCAAACAAAACCGGACTTAATGGTCATGGGCAAACAATTTGAACTCTGATTGCAGACACTGTATGACTTTGACACAGGTGATTAAACTACAAATGAGCTTGCCCACGCACCGAAATGTAGGCAAGCAGCTGGTCGAACATAAAAAAATAATAAGCATCCCTTCTGTTGCAAAGCAAACCTCAGCCTTTACACTGTTGTTCTGTATCGTCGTTAGACAGGCACACACAGCCTCCATCATCCAAACAGTATCATTACCAAGCCCTCCTTCCACAAAAGTCAGTCACATAGGGAAATAGTTGACAACAAAGCCGAGTTGAGCCATCTTAATGAGGGCAGGGTAGGCGAAAGGAGACGAGGCCTGAATTTATCCCAAATTCAATCCACAGAGGATGCAAACTCTAATACAGACCTATCACAAAAATTCCTTTTCTTTTTTATCACTCACTTTCAATCTTCTCCCTCACCCTTTCCTCCTCCCCTGTCCATCCTTCTTCTCTCGCCTGTCTTCCCCGCCCTCCGGCAGATCTGCTCAGTCTGCTGCGCCTGTTGGTTCCAGGACAAATTGGGCAACTTGTCCCTGCTGGACATGCGTTTGCGTTCCCCCCCCCCCCGTAGCAGCGTTCCCCCCTCCCTCCGTTCTCAAGTGACTCAGCAAGCGGGCCAGGCCAAGAGCCGGGCTGGTTTATTCCTCTCATGCGGCTCCCTAAACAGCACTTATCAAGCTCTCACAAATAACCAGAGGGCACACAAGTGCCATTGTTATGTAAACCTTTGCTTCAGCACCAATTCACATCAGGTTAAGGTTATTTAATAGCTCACATTTAAGTCTGTTTATTACAAAATTAATACAGACTACAAATAATAATAAGCTGTTTTGACCATATATACACATGTGCATATATATATATACACATGTGCATATATATATATATATATATATACACGTATATGTATATATATATATATACATATATATATATATACATATACATACATTTATATGCATTTATATACATATATATACATTTCAAAGCGTACATAAGTACGCTTTGAAATAGCTACCTGCAGAAATCATCTTCTTGTGCATTTTCTGCAATTATAAGAGCCTCAACAAAGGCATTTAAGACTCCATAATTGTACATAAGAGTTTAAAAAAGCACAAAAAATAACCAGCATCCTGGTTGGCATAAAAGTCTTTTACATAAATCAGACTTCAGCTAATGTTGAAGCTCGGTTTAGCTTAGCGCAGCTGAAACATGCAAGCCTCTTTATTAAAGTGAGAGATGGGAGATTTAAGTGTCTGAAAAATGTGAGACACTGTTTTCTAAATTAATTGTTAATATCAACAATTCATGCCTGCCTCCCTCGAGCTGTGGTTCAAGTAAATTGCCAACCTGTGGAAAGTACAATGTGCTCTGCAGGACCGCATTAAAACCTTAATCTTGAGCTTAATAATACCACTCTGTTCACAGGAAATCGAGACAAACTCGTGAACCTTTCAAGGGAAGTAAAACCCATCTGGCAAGTCATATGGCGCCCTTGAATGTGCCTTCAGAATGAGACAAGATAAACAAGGTCCGCTCTCACCTCATCCAGACAGCGTTCGTACTGTTCCCTCTGGCTCTCATTTTCCGAGGCCAAGGCAGAATTCTTCTCCTGCAACAAACAAACACACCCACAGTCAGACACACACATTTAATGCAAATGCAGCGCAAACTTCACAATGACTTTGGTTACATTTGGTGCAACAGTGATGGAGACAGAGGTAGCAATCAAGCTGCGCTGCAGCTAAGAGGAGACTTGCTTCACAAAGGTCATATGTCAACGCTGAACCAGGATGGCCGATAGAAAATGTACAAAGTACTACAGAGATAAAGGTCAAGGGGATGGATGTTATGATGCTGAACTTTGGGGCGCCAGCTAGCCATTTGGAGTTTGGACCTAATAAGAATATCTCCACAACTTGCCAAGCGATGAGGCGGCAACCTATTGATTTCTGGGAGTTTCCAATTTGTCAGAGGCAGGCAGCATATTAGGAGCTGTCAGCCAGCCTTGCTTCTTTCGCCCTCTGCCCTTTAGTAGAAACTACCAATCCCTTGATGAAAACACGGGAAACATAATTACAACCCAAAACATTCCAATTATGCCATCTAGGAAGAAACACTGACTAATTAAAGCCTTGATGCCTGGAACGTGGCCATGGGTGCAAATGTAATGAATGACCAATGTAATTAAAGAAAGCATGTGCATGTTAGGTGTTGATTTGTGAATGGGGTTTCTATTTTTAGGAGATTTAACGAGGAGAAATCCCCTGACATCTTGTATATTGTTCATAAGATGCCAATTATTGTTAATCAAATTGCGCCCATGGACCATATTCCTGTCATGGACTGCATGAAAAGATCAAGATGAAATCTCTCCTCCATACGCTACAGCAACTCAAAGGCATCACTTTTTAATATGTGTTGATTCAGTCATCCTCTTTTGTCGGTGTGACGCGTTATCTGACTCTCCAGGCCAGAGTTGCACGTTGCAACTTAAGTGGTATTTTGTTACCTCGGTCCTGACATCAGTTTTATTCCCGCTTTATTGTTCAGTGACACACGAGCCTTTAAATGTTGAAATGAGAATCCCAGTGTCATTTGGATGTACGGCTCGTTTTCCACAATGCATGTCGTAACATTTTCTTCTATAATTTTCCCTTAAATTCAATCCTATAAGATGGTGAGGTGACATGGTTTGAGTGGATCATTTCCATTTCTTCCCGCTGCCATCAGGAGATTGGGCGCAAACACACCGATATGTTTCAGTCAGTTCAGGAAAAAAGAAACAGAGAAATACTGTTTAATTTTAATTAATTTTAAAGCAACAACCATGCTTACTGTGATGGATTATGTCCCGCTGGCAGTTTTCAAGCTTGTGGAAGTTGTTAGTATAATGTGCAAAGGAGGAAAGCTGATATCTCCAACACTAAGTGAAATAGTTCCTCGAATCCTTTGCAGCTGACGTCCACATTAAAAAATAAAAGTCCTTTCTTGGTATTGAGACGGGAATATAAACGCAAACTGTGTTATAAACCAATAAGTTTGTGTATGCAGCTCTGAGAGACTTAGGGAAATGCTGTAAAATAGGTTAGTCTGTCACTGGGAAATAGAAGGTGAAGATGATGCACTGATCATCACACAGATGGTCAAGATATTGATTCCAAACCCGCCCACTCAAACCATGTTATCATATTCTGAGATACTTCAGTAATGGCACCCTGTCTGAACTGGTATACTACTGTGTATACTATAATATTGCATTATTATAATACCTACATAGTACATGCTAAATTTACTGATGGGAAAAATGGTTATTGGAAGTTAGACTTACTGTAGAAACAATTCAAAACCTATTAATGTCACGGGAGTTTTGCCTGTAAACTCAAACATAGACTGATTTTTTTCCGGTTATCAACCTAATCCTTTAGCAATTTACAAAACTGCATTAATTTATGTAAAATAATACTGTATGCTTTAAAGCTGCATCAGTTGTTTGTTTTTGGGGGTTTTTTGGCGCAGGGACACAACAAGCTAACAGCTTGACATGTTATCTTAAAGATAGCAAATATGTCAGCAAAACATTCGTCTATTTACGCATCCTGCGTCCTCTGCAGTTGTGTTTTGGGCCACCAAATGTTCAACTCTCCCTTTAGCCCTGGTTTGGTCTCCACCGACACTTCACCAAAAGTATCTGGTTCTTTAGCTGCCATCTGCTCCACTTTCCTCACATGCAAAGCCACTATCTGTGTCTGTTCGCCGTTGGTGCTGGGCAGGTAGTGTACAGTGGGTTTATCAGAGCTTTTCGCTGAAACAAGCTGCCTGGGAACCAGGTTGACAACAGTCGAGTATTTAAACCCCAGTTATAGACCAGAGTGCGTGCCTGCCAAGTTAATGAGCAGCTGAGCTGGAGAAATCAGAGTCGGGCAGTGCTTACTTAGTGTCAGTGGAGTTTATGCCCAATGCGCGGCAGTGATGTATTGCCTCTGCAGCCAGGCAGTGCATCCGTCACCCGCGCAGCAGAACGGAAGAAAATGGCATGATAACTTCTGATAAAGCCATTTAAAAAGTAATGATTGGATCACCAGGACTGGCTGACCATACGTCCTGCCAATCCCTGAAGATAACTTACAGCTGAGGAGAAACAGGCATTTACATGCCACTTTGCTGTAACTGGGGTCTATTTTTCTATCAGGGAGACTATAGTGTAATCTTGGCAAAAAAGACATCTTGTTCTTTATACTTTTTCTTCCTTTATGCGTGTCTACTGAGAGACTAATAGTTCTGAATGAATGCGACTTAATTTTTAATACACTGTCTTGTGTCAGGTACTTTAATTCTTTGTCAGAAGGGCATGTCAGTCAGCTTCTTGAACACTGGTATCATTTGCTTTATTGTCAACGTATCTTGCAAAAATTTGAGGCATCAACATCCAGAAGCCACGTGGAGCCACTTGTAGGTAGAGCAGGTAAGACTGGTGGCCTAGTTTAATTTAAGTCTGAGAGCTTTAATTGCTGAAGAGGTCCAAGAGGATGTGTGTCCGGTGGCTTCAGTATAAACAAAAGCCCAACCAGCATGGATCGTTGTGGCCCTGCTCCAGCCTCGGTTCTTGCTTGGGGCACATGGCGGAGTGCAGCTCAAATCCCCCGAGAGCAGAGGATAAACAAACCAAAACTGGAGTACAGCCTGAGGCCCCCGCGGCGACTCTCGCAGGATGACTTTGCTCTCCGAACGAAGAAGACCGGAGAATTTGATGAGCTGTCATGCTTTCAGACACAACTGAGCAAGGAGTCTGACAACTGGCAGACAGGCTTGGCCACAAAGGATAGCCAGGGGTGGCTGCAAGTGTGGATGCGAAGCAGGAACGAAGAAGAACAAAGCAGAAAGAAGGTAGGTAGAGAGGAAGGAAACAAAGGGAAAGTCAAAGCAGTAATGATAGCAAGGGAAAGGAAAAGCGTGGTGGTGAAGAAGTTACCTCCATGGCCTTGAGGCGCTCCAGAAGGGGCTTGGTTCTGTCTTTGTCTTCTTCTGCTTGGCTGGCGTCAGGTTCGGCATTCGGCGGCAGCCTGGCGTCTGGCTCCGCTTGAGTCGGCGGTGGGGAGCCATTCTCTTCGGGGCCATCGCGCCGTTTCTGCACGTCCTCGGAGAGTTTATCCTGACGGGCAGACAACGAGACGGGGGTTAGAGGGAGAGAAGAAATTTGGCAAGTGAAAACCTGAGCAGATGGGAAGAACGCGCTCAAAAGTGAGGTATGACAAATGTTTCAGGGCAGGATGCGGAAACGGGTAAGGAGCCGTGAAAGACAAAAATCAGAGGAGAGGAGAAAGTGGAAGCGAGAGGAAGGGGAGAAGAAAGGAGAGAGGATCAGATGGGCAGACGGGACAATGGGGAGGCAGCTTTAACAACAGAGCTCCAAAACATCCCCTAATCCCTAATCATGTTTCACTTGTTTTCCAAAGAGTCGCTGTGACCTTGAGGGCTCTCATCTTGTGTGTATTATGGGAATCCTACTCTCTCCCCCTTTGCCTTCACTGTGTATGTGTCTCTCTCTCTCTCTCTCTCTCTGCCTTTGACAAACTCCCTCAGTCTCCTTTTGGCTTCCTGGCATCTGCGATAATTAACTACTGGTAATAATTAGCTACTAATTAGGCACTGTCTGGCTAGCAGCAACCTGCAAAAAAGAAAACGCAATGCGCTCACTGTCACACTCAAGAGATTATTCATCTGTTCCCAAGGAATCTCTGGAGCCTTAAATGTATTTACTTACTCACTGAACATCTATTCTCCATACCAATATGTAATGGGGGGAAAAAAGCATAGCATCTTCTGAGCTGTAACACTTGATAATTATTGGTTTTAGAGTCATTTTCAAAGCAAAAATGCCAAACATTTACGTGTTCTGACTTTCTAAAATGTGAGGAATTGCTGTTTATTCTTAGTTTTATATCACTGCAAATTGAAAATCCCTGGGTTGTGGACAGTTTTTTTTAGATTCTGGACTATTTTCTGCACGGTGGCAGTGACCAGACTTCACAGGATGAATATGTCTATTAGATGACGGCAGTTCAGCTAGCCAGAGTCCTCTAAAGCCTCTAAAACTAATTGATTGTTTCACGTGGATATCTGTTAGAGGTCTGAAGAACGAAAGAAAAATGCAGAGATTAAGGAAAAGTCAGATAAAAATGGATGAGAGGAATTATCTGGCATTTCCTAATCTAAACTATTTGTTCCCAACCTTTTCAACTGGCGACCTCTTGAATTAAAGCAGCATCTGCTTGTCAGATTGAATATTTTTGGTGTTTTCTGAGCAGTTCAGTGAAAAACCCCTCAGATTCTTTCACTGGAAGTGTTAGCAGCCTGAAGAGGTAAAGATTTTCCAGTATCTCACAAGAAAAAAAGCAAAAGTTAGAGAAAATTAAGGGGGGAAAAATGATCTAATTCTGAGAAGCAAAAATGTTGATGGCCGTTATTTTTTTGTCCTGTTTGGCTGTTGATCCCTTACAATGAGGCTTGCGACCATCTATGAATTGTACCAAAGAGTTATTTTCACCTCTAAACCTCCCAGTTTGATAACTCTTAAAGGCCTGAAAAAGTAAACCTATCCAGCAATAAACCAGGAAAATCAATGATTAGAGAAAAGTCTAAACGAAATTTGAGCAGCAAAACTATCTCTTTCTTTTCTTCTGTCCAACAAATTACCTTGGAACTCCTCAGATTTAGGTTACGACCTTCCGGGCGGGAAACACTGGACTAAAGAGTTGATCAAAAAAGCTTTAATTAAGCTTAAATTAACAGGAACTTACAATTCATCTCCAGCAATATAGGTATTATTGTACCCTATAGCTGCTTCAACAGAGTGGGAGTTAGGCTGACTTTGACATGTGCTGTGAATTAATCAATGGTGGATTTTCTTCAAATGACACAGAGGTATTCAGTTAGAGTGTGATGTATCACCGTGCACACACATTACATTTTTCATCCCCAGCTGAGCGCTGACAGATAATTGTCACACCTGAAGACACCTATGGTTAATGTGCTGGACAAAGTCGAGGTTAGCAGCACTGATGGATGGCTGCAACTCATCTTCTATACATCCGAATGCAGCAGAGAACAAGCCACGTCTCTCTCCTAATAGCAGTTGGAAATAATAACGTCCTTCAGAGAACTTTGTCTGCAGCTTTGATCCGATCTCCTTCTAAACATGTATTAGGTTTTCAATCTTGCTTGATTCCATCAGACAATGGTGTTTGAGGCAAGTCTTTATGAAGTCACGGTTTTAAGTTTGCTTTTGTTTGCCGGGGCTAGCGGTTGGCTTTGAGAGACTGCTCATCAGACAGCATTAAAGGGCTCGGTAATAATCTCCACAGAGACAGAGTCTGGAGTGGGAGAGGGGAGGGAACCTTGTCCCTCACGCTGCCCTTTCAAGTTATTGAGTTTGTCTGCTGAATACACAGAATACAGCTGCAGCAGGAGCACATCACTGCGTAGGAATGGAGGGTGTTCACTTATACAGCAACTGGGAATACCATAATAGCAGCCCTGCAAGTGTATTCTCTTTGACAATGTCCGCCCACTACTGAACATAGGAGGAAGGTATGTCTACATACAGGACGGTAAATACTGTACATCAGTGGAAAATAACCTCTATAAATAATCAAGTTTTATAGCTGAGAAAAAAAAAACTTCTATCTCAGCTTTGTGAACTTAAATGCTTTTCCATAAAGGGTAGCTTAGCTTAGCATGCTAGTGGAGTGAAGTGTTTCAGGAAAGGCCAACATTGCCATAAAAATGAGCTTAAAGTTAGTATTAGAGTGAAGGTTAACTGAGCACTTCAGGAACATCTGAGTTTAAGTTATGGTTTCAGCAACTTCCAATAAAGTTTCAAATTTAATCAATTTCTATTGATATTTCAATTAGAATTCCTATTAGATTGTAACTGATTTGATTGTCACCAAGGCTTTCAATACATTTTACAGACCAAAGAGGAAAATGGTTACAGCAAGGATTTGGACATGGGTAAATATGAAAAAAGGTGCCGAAAAGTCACTTATTTCTAACACTGAATTAGTTGGGACTGAACTCAGTTGCTCAGATTTGAAAATGTTTACTGTATGCATCCACCCACCACTTCAAATTCCACTTTCTATCACCCTTGTCATACTGTTGCTTCTCAACATAATGTGTTTGTGATGGGAAACCCAGGAAAGGATTACTCTGTGTGCACAGATAACATTATTTGCATTTTGACACATTGTATTCATTTCACAAGACCAGGCTGTCTAGTCATATTTTCATCATAAAGCTTTTGCACCTCAGGACAATTTGCAGCCTATCGGTCTCTTATCATGGCTGCTAATCCATGTTTCACGAATCTTTCGTACTCACTGGAAAATGAAGCAGTAAAGCAACTGACATTTAATCTTACAGTGCTCGTTTTTCATTCTGGCCACTTTTATTTGCACTCATCATTCACTGATTTTTTTTTTTCTGCATCGATTTCTGTCTTTGACTCGCAGTGACGAACGCATGTAGTCATTTATAAAGACACTCTTTTTATTGCATATTTTCTGAAGTAGTGATGCCCTTTCCTTCTGTTCCCTGGAGGCACCTTGCTCTCGCTTTAGCTGCTGGACATTAAAGACATTAATATGGCCGCTGCTTTATGGACACTAAAGTTAGCCTATGCTTCTAGTGTGACATAAAAGAATGTGCGTAGCACTAAAGCAACATAGATGCTGGATAAATACTAAAAGAGGTATTTTCACAGTCTACTTGAAAGCATCACGCAACTTTTCTTTTTTTCCACACTGGCGATGAACAGACTGAGGCAACAGTGTGTCAGCGTGTAAACATGTTGAGCTCCAAATTGTGATGTGCGACCCCGAAGGTGACCCGGTGCTTCAGAAATATGTCGAGTTACTTCTTCTTTCTGACTCTCTGCTCAATCCCAGCAGCTATTTCCACAACAGGGTCGGCAATGAGCTTTCACCTTCTCGGTCTGGGCTTTATTCAACACTGTGGATCCCTGATCTGAAAAATACAAAGCTATCTATACCTACAAAATGATCACTGGCATATCAATAAGTAGAGTTTTGACATCTGTGATCATTCAATTGCTTTCTGACCAATTAACCAACTTTAGGTAGCACAATCTACCTCTCCCTAGACGTTCACTGTCATATTAGCATGATTAAACGACATCAAGAAGAGTGACAGACACCCATGGGAGGTGGGGTAGTTTACCTTGTAGGCCTTCATGATGTCCACCGTGTCCACAGCAGTCTGCTCCACGACGCCCTGATTCTGCAGCAGCGACCGCACTGTCCCTTCCATCCTGCACGCGGAGCACAAATCGTGTTAAGTTAAACATGAAAAGGGAAGTCAACGGGAACATAATGTGCCAGAATATCTCTTATTTTGCGGACGTTTTGGTGTCAGATGCGCAACGTTTCCTGGCTTTTTTCCATAAAGTTTGACTAGGAGACACTCTGTTCTCTTTGGCTATGTTGCTAATGCTAATAAAAGATGAGTGGAAATCAATGGCACTAGGGGCACTTTACCAACTTTACTTTACTATGCTCTTCCTCCTACTCCTGCTTGGTGTGTATCTTCTATACACAAATGAACACTCAAAATTTGCCTGATCTGCGCCCAAAATCCTCAAATCTTTCCTCTTATGATGGTCTCATGAGACTATCCACCATAGAAACAAACGACAGCATCAGACTTTGAACATAGAGTTGTTGCCTCATAAAACAGGTGGATTTTGAGTGAAGTGAATGGGACTGTCAGATTAGAAAACGTTTTTTTGCTGGTTTGAAACAAGTCCTCAGATAATATAACAAAATTTGGAATATCCTGAATAACCTGGACATTGTTTCTTGAAAGACATTGCTGTTAAATCATCAGCAGTTTTAGGCAGCCAGAGCTCCTCAGGTACATTGCTCTAAGGTGTAATCACCCTGATGGCAAGATCCAAACGTGCCTTGTTTTAAAATCAACTGCCACAACAGCCCATATGAACCTGCCCCAGGACCTCAAGGTTATATTGGGCTAAAATGTCTGAAATGGTGGTATGCCAGAGCCATCAGCTGCCTCAAAGTGATGAGTAGACTCAAAGGTACTGCTGCAAACACCTACAATGGGATCTATTTTCAAGCTGTTTTACAATTTTATAAGATGTTTGTTGTTTGAAATGGATCATTGAATCCTTCAATTGCGTTTTTTTTTTTTTTGTTTGTTTACACTTTCCATCACCATGCACCCGCAAACCCACCCACAAATGGGCCCACAGTGAAAATGAATAGAGAATGGGACTGAATCAGTGCCAGAGACACAAGATGGATGAGTGGCATTGTTTTTGGAATGAATCCCAACTTCCATTCAGTTCACTACACGAGGAACACTTTGCACAAAATGACTAGATTGAGTATAAAATGTGTAAATATAGCACTTGGCGACTTATTGTGTGTGATTTTTGCTGGCCCTGTGTTGGCGCGCGGCGGCATGTGTGTCTGATGATGGCTTGAATTAAGTGCAATCACGGCAGCAAACACCGAGCGAGTGACCTTGACTTTCAAGGCCTGGTCTGCTCAGAACAATCTGCGCTAATGTTCTGTGCTGCTAACCCTGCTGGCAAAACAGGTGCCAAAGAGTGGATGTGAAAATGCCTATGCCTATTTCCATCTGAATAAGAACCATGTGCTTTATCCCTCAATCTGTAGGGTGAACTTTGACCCTACATGTATTCACTTTCTGATTCTGTAGAATGAAAAAAAAAAAAAACAGCCAGCACCAGTAAGATACGTAAGGTGATCTTGGAGCAAGGGATCATGTAAACCGAAATGATAAGATAGAACTGACATTCAGGAGCACCGGTGGATGGGGAGTGACAGCCAGGCTTTGTTAGGAAGGAGCATCCTGACAAAAGAAGGGCTTTGACGTTGTCAGGTGGGGATCATTGAAATTTCATGACAGTCTTCTCCTTCTTTTACTGGTTGGTTTCACAGTGACGTTAAACAAGACATGGAAAAGGCTAACATTGCAAAGTTCAAATGCGCCATCGTGGTTTAAAATGCTCATTTTCAGAGTGGGATTCACCCAGTTGGTTGCACGTCATTTGCATTACCAAAGGCTATCACCTCCTTTTCTCTCCAGTCCCAAAGCAACAACTTCAGTGTGACAGAAGGCCTTATGCTACTCATCAAAGCAATGCCAAACTGCACAAATCACACAAAAAGAGAGTTTAACCAATTCTGCAAGTCTGTTACACATTTACAGACAAAGTTTTAATGGTAAACATGTATTTATATAAGTAACCTTGCAATAAAACACTGTAAGTGTGGACCACGAAAAGCCTAATCCTAACCTTAAAGCAATAGTTCAACATATAGGTAAGAAAATAGATACCACACTTATGCCTGTCCATTCAAGAGGAGGTGGCCAGCAGCCAGTTAGCTTAGCTTTGCATAAAGACTGGAAATGAGGGAAACTAATTAACATGGTATATCTTGCTTGTTAAATTTGAAACAAAAAAAAGTCACAAAATATCTGCATTTGATGGCATTTTTGACATTTTTTGATGTCTCCTTAGGAATTTTCATGGTAGAGATTGGGATAACAACCTTATTTACAGTATAATGCAATAAAACTAAAAGTGCAGGAATGTCCAACTTCAAGAAAACACATTTTTCAGTGTCTGAATTGAAGAATTTGAATTGCATACCAACGATGGTACACATATGTTTGCTACATGCTTTGTTATAAATTCCTGGTAGGTCTCCACTGATCTGCCCTAGATGTTGTATGACAGTGGGTACGAGTGAGCGCAGGCAGGCACGACGGTGCTAGCCACGCCATCTGTCCAGGCTGAGCCATAAAGCCGGCTGTAATCAGGCCGCTAGCTGCTGACTGAACAGTTGAAGAGGCAGGCAGGCCAATCACAGGCTTTAAATGCTGGCCTTAATCAGCACAACCTATAGAGCAAAGAGCACGTGACGGAGACAGCTTTGGAGGCCATAGACGCTGACACAGGGGCCATGGACTAGCAGACCGACATGACCAACGTTGCAAGTAGAGGTAGTTCTTGGGACTGAGGGATACAGATATAGCCACAGTGGCTTTGTGTATTATAATGACATTTGGGTCACAGAGCTCAACATCTATTTTTCTGAAAGGTAAATCCCTGGTGGCCTGGACATTTAAAGCACACGTGCCTCTGGTGTAAAGGCATTTCCAGACCTGTACGACTCTTCCATCGATTTGGTTCAAAACATATTTCTACTTTGCACTGCATAATTATAGTCGCATAATGCCCTCCTGTTAACTGTTTTGTTGGTTTGGTCCAGAAAGAAGCTACCAGGATAGATGGTAGATGGGGAGTTTTAAAATTAAAGCTGAAATGAGAAATAGTGGAAATATCATTAGGCAAGCTAGCAGATGGTGTCAAAATTATTCTAATGCGGCATAAATGAAAACATATGCCAAATGAGCCAGGGAAGCAATGAATGTAAAAATTAAATGAATGATATCAGCATTTGCTATTGTAGCTGATGTAGCCAGCCATAACTGCATAACGTCCCAGCATGCTCGCTGTGACTGGTAAGACCTCAGTGACCTTCACATTACTGAGTGGCAGGATGGTAAGAAAGACTTTGATGCCTTGGCATGTCTGCTTCCTCATGTTCTGGCTGTAGGAGGAAGAGAAAAGGGGGGGGGGGGGGTGAAGCAAGGAAGGGTCTGGATGTGGCGCTTGAGCCGAGGCTGTTTTGAGGGGTCTGTGGCATTTTTGCGCACCTGAAAGAGACCCTTTATGTTTCGAAGCAGACAACGGGGAGCTCTGGAGGTGCCTCGCTTTCCAAACCGCTCCCATTTCAAAGTTTCCTGTCACAGAAAGCGCGGATGTGTGGCATCTCTCTGAACAGACACCCCGCCATCAAAAGCACCAAAGTCTTTGAAGTTTAGTGGTGGTTCTGAGGGTCCGTTTGGAGGGAAGATTTATTCTAGTCTGGACAAAGAATATTAAACAAATAAACCTTCTCTGTACTCTCTGCTCTGTAATCGCTATTTTCATACCTGTAGCCATCAGGAAATTCTAAAGCTGTTTCTAGAAACATCTAAAGTGCAGATTGAAGAATGCTTTTGTGTCTTGAATATCGGTTTCTGCCTGAACTACTTGCTATCAACTCATTTTCCTTGGAACCTCAAGCAGTGCAACAACACAAAGAAGAATGCTTTGCACAATCACCCCCCAATGGTCACTATCAATGTTGCACTGATTAGAAATGCCAGCAAACAGCTTATGACGCTATGGCACTTATTTTCAATCAAAGCCCTAATAATTCATTAGAAAGTATTTGTGGGAGAGCTAATTATGAACTAAAATGATTCCAAAAGTACATTTAAATAATCAAATGTGTGTTCTCAAAGCAGTAAATCCTGCTAATAACCGAACGGGACAAGCGTCCAGCATAACATTGCATAAACTGTAATTTTCCAATACCATAAAATCAGCCACCTAAAACTTATTTATATGTGCGAGAAAGTCTGCTAAATGCTTATGATGGATGGAATATAACGCTCAGATGACAGCGCATTACTTGATATAAAAAACATAGTCCTGCTCAGTGAGATTAATCTCAAAGTGCTTGCCAACGACCCATTGAAAACATCATTCAGGGAAGGTGAGAGGGAAGGACGGACAAGTGTGCGTGTGGTTTAAGGGGCGTATGTGGAGGCGAAAGCAAATTCTGACTTTGCTGACCCTCGCGCCGCACACGCTGAATTTCAAACGCGTCGTTTTGTCAGCAGAACAGGAAACACAATTGAGGGTCCAATCAATTTCCAGCCCGAGGTCTGACAATGTTCAGGCCAACACACCCCTCTCCTTCTCACAAAACACACGCACACACACACAGAATACACACATGATACAAGGCTGTCTTGAGCTTTGATGTGACGGCGAGCTGCGGAGGTGAACAAAGTGATGTGTCATCAGGGCACACTTCAGAGTTAGAGGTGAAATACCGTATGTCGTCTCGCGCCGGCTGGTTGACAAACCTGTGGTTAACATGAGAAACTTCCTCTCTCTTCTTCTTCTTCTTTAACATTTGGCTGTCAAAAGTCACAATGACATCAAGGCTTCAAACGAAGGAGCGTTTCATTCAAAGGTCTTTCTATCCATTGACACTGCAGTGGCTTTACACAGCTCCAGCCTTCAACGACAAATTCCTTCACAGGCCTGAAAATGATCAAAGGACTCGAAACCTCTCTCAAAAGCTGACAATGTTGGCTCAAAACTTACCCCATCTTGACTTTTCCTCCATTTTTCCCGCCACCATTTTTTCGGAAGAAACGCCAGAAGCACTGTACAGACATCCCTGAGCTCCATAGCAGAGACATCCGAATGCACACCCAGCACTCTGCTCTCACAGCGCTATAAAGCGATTTAGACACTATTGCTGAAATGTGGGTCTCTAGGCTAAAATAGGCCATGCAGTCATCATATAAGCCTGAGTGCTTTTCGCTCAATTGACAGACAGCATGGTTAGTCCCGTGGCCGGGTTACAGAGTCAGCCTGACAGCAGATCTCCTGTACTTGCCGTGTCTTCAGTGTGTCATTATCCGACACTGGCCCTGCGCAAAGACAGTGATCTGGCAAGCAAAGACTTTCCCATATGTCCCATGTTAAGCCCTCTCCGAAGGAGAAGGGGCCCCTGCTGAGAGGCAAGCAGGCAGGTAGTCACGGTTCAGACGAAAATCAGGGATGGCCTTGCAGGGATGAAGGACAAGGATCCCCCTGTTCTCCCCAAATGTGCCGCTTTTCATTAACACAGTTTATAGATGCTGGTTTGTTTATTTTTGCAGTCACTCTCCTGCCAATGACCGCCTGCATCTTTGCATGCTTCACAGCTCGGACCAAGCAGGAGATGCTGATCCCCCCTGCTATGGTTGGATATTTGGGCTGCCAGCATTCCTTGGCAGTAGCGTGTTAGTTACATTGCACCTATATTATGAATTAAAAATACAAGGCTGGCCTTTTGTACACACTCTTCTGCCTTTCCAGAAAACCGGGGAACAAGATTTGATACTCAAAGACTTGAATAAAATCAGTGGTATCACGTTTAAGCTTCAGCCACAGAAAACGCAGAACATAATGTGAGTTTTAACACACTGTAGGAATCAAAGTCAAAGAACAGGACGAGCAGACGTGAACCTCTTAAGAAGAGAGAAGCTCTAAAATGCCAAATGATGGACAATACAAAAGATCAGTGGAGACGCTTCAGCCTTTCTGTGTCTGACTCTGGACACACGCTGTCAGGAGCTCAGGTTGACAGAGACCCTCTAATCAGACCAGTGAATGATTAGAAAATCCTAAATCTAATGAAATGACAGGGAGAACAATCACCTGGTTGTGGAGCTGAATAGAGGCCATCGGGGGCGCTGACGTGACTTCTGCATGGAAAGGCTACAATCGCCTTATCTGACGTCACCGAGCCCCTGCGAAACTGTCCGTTTTGGCACACGAATATCCATTCTTCTTCTCAGACTAGTTTCCAGCACACTCACTTATGTAAGCACACCGGGGTGATTGTCTAGCTTGACCCAACGCTAAGCCACTCTTATCCTCTTTGAGCCATTTTGCAGAAAACATGCAAGGAGACGCCTTTGGTGAAACATTTGGTCCAGTTTAGAGCCTTGAGGACAGTTCAGAGGTGTAAAAGTCATGCTCACCAGTCATGCATGTTACAACGGGGTAGCATTACAAAGGTCCTAGCCCTCACGACTGCTGACTCTCGCCAGCGACCTTTCACCTTATCAACAAGACACACATGCCATAGAAAAGTAGATCAAGCGGCCAAAGCATTTCGCATGTCCTGACAGTCACATTCCATTCCAATATTTGTAAACCAACCGCTGTTTTTTTTTTTTTTACACAGGATGACGATATAACATCAGAGGGCTTTATCACAATACCCTTATGATGAAATGAGTCATATAAATATTGGCTAATTGACCTTTTATTATCTTAAATGACATTTCCTTTCTGATTGCAAATACTAGACATTCACTGAAACAGGAAAACTCTGATAACATTTACAAATTATATACTGCTTCTTTCTGTTTCCAGGGTCATCACAACGATTCTACCAGAAGCGCAGTACTGGGTGCAATTGAGGACTAATCTATAAAGAGCATAAATTCAAAGGGACATATAGCGGGAACCAGATTTAGGTTCTTCCTCCTTCATCCCTCCAGCAGTCCCACTTGGAAGGATTTAGAGTGCAAATTCATGATGGCCGTCCCACATTTCCACCTCTGGCCAAAGGAAGTAGTTAGCAATGAGCGCGCGCCTTTCCTTGTATCTCCCCAGTGGGTTACTGTGTGTTCCAAATGTGAGACAGAGGCAGAGATACAGACAGAGGAAGACGTTCCAGAGGGAAACCATTGTCATGATGACAGCATGGAGTCAATTACTTACATCTAAATGGTCCCCCAAGTAGGGCCATTTGGGAACTGGAATGATGGTGGGTCCAGATGGGCTCAAGAGGTGTGTCAAGATAGGCTGGGTGGTTCAGATTAAACTTAATGTCAACTTGAATGTAGAGCTGAAATGATCGGTCGATTTCAGTATTTGTCGGGTGGCAAGTCTTTTTAAATTTTTTAATTAAAAGTGCCAAATAGGTAATGGTTAAAAATATGGATGTTTATTTTTAGTCCTCTACCACTGCAAACTGTTGGCCGAACACAACAAGCAATTGGAAGATGTCAAATTGGGCACTTGGTAATATTGATGGGCATTTTTCACTAATTTCTGACTGATTTTTATAGAAGAATTGATTAATCAATGTGATTATTAAAGGGATAGCTACCTCAGTATGAATTGTATAGTAAAATTGGATAATTGATTACTGTTGTTTCATGGTAAATATCGCCAGTTTTAAACCTACTGACACCACAACTTGACAAGCCGACCCTTCCTCTTCAATTTCATACTTCTGGTGGTATCATGCCATGCAGATAGTTTGGGCTTTATGTGCACAGGTTCTGAGGTATCCATCACTGAGATCAAGCATAGAAAAATAGCATTCTAGAAAAACCAACATGTTTTGAGGAAAAAGGTCCCAGGCACTTTGGAACACACCGCAAATGGGTTTCATAGGGTGTGTTTCTTTGGCAGAAAATAGTTCCAGTTAAAATGATTCACAGTGAGGTTTAAGGGTCATTCAGAGTAACCAGGGCACTGTTTCGGGACAGAAATGTTAAATGTAATTGTTCAATGCAGTAAGCAGCACTTCCATTCACCTCCTTTATACTGGCGGTGCAGAAGTATGTGACAGGCATTTCCTGTTAAAATGTCCTTTTTGTTGCCTGCATAACACATGATAAATAATTAGCTTATAAAACACAATACATAGAGCACAATAGCAGCCGCTGTATATATTATGTGTCAACCAGAGCAGCTGTCAGACAGCCAAATCTATACTGCAACCATGAGGTCAGTTTGAATTACATGCTCTTTAGCTCCAGGCTACAATCTGCGAGCACCAGCTACACAAGCCAGAGAGAACAGGCGAGCTATCATGATGTGAGGATGGATGCCCTACTTCTGCAAAAGTAATCTGACCTCTTTAAGCACGCCTATAAACATCATAACCAGCATGTTTAATCCAAGGCGGAGGCTAGCGGGGTGGGGTGTGTGTATACAAGCGTTTGTGATTGTCTGACATAGTTACAAGTAAGTCATAGGTCGCACTTTGACACACAAACACATGGCGCTTAGTAAGCAAATCGACTGTGCTCTCCTTTTTTGTTAAAAGGGGAGATTGGCACCAAAGCTCTCTTAATTTAGTGCTGGTAATTTAGTAGATAGTGATAGAGTAGAATAACCCAAATGAAGTTCAATCACACGTAATTCCCTGTTCAAATTTGGAAGTTAAAGAGAGGGTCTGAAATGGACCAATAAATACTTTAAATATGAGGTGCTCCCAAAATAGTCCAGACACTTATTATCTATTTAACAGCCCTCGTCCCGATTGGGCAGGAGCAAGGAAGTAACTTCAAAAGACTGACGGGGCCCCTTCCATCCTTTTAATGACCCCAGATGTGTTGTCTTGAACAGGGGCCTGATTCATCTGGCTAAATTCTACAGCCGACCAAGGCGTGCAGGGGGGGGTGCCATGTCGAATGCGCCAAAGTAAAACACTTGGTCCAGGCGTGGCTGGATGCTTGGATGATTAGAAGCGAGGGCATTGATCTGCAAACAGAGCGCAATCACTCAGCTCCCTCTCTGAGCGTATTAGTCTTTACCGGTCCAGCTGTGAAGTCCAGGGTAGTGCGGCGGTAACGAGCGTAGCACATGAATACATACAGTACACACACACACACGGTTCTGAAACTTCACTCTGCGGACCGTGGAGGGATCTCAACCTGAGCGTAACTATCCAAACAACACGTCCGGACTTGAAAAAGACTGCCATTCTTGCCTGTTCACATCATATCGGCCTCCGACGTACACACACATTGTTTATATGCACACGCGTTCTCACACACTGAGCGAGTACTGCGCAGAAAGAATACGCCGCCGAGCTATAAATCTGCAGGCACCAGTCTACTGTTGTTGTTAGTCTAGCCGTAAGTCTCCCGTATCCTACCACGAAGATGGCCCTTTAAGATGTCAAGTGGAGCGGGTCGGCTGTGAACGCCTCGGATTTGCTGATGAGCGCACATGTGATCAGGGTGGCAATGACAGTTATCAGTTCAGCAAAGTGAAGTCAAGCGGAATTAATAGTAAGGGGTTTACCTTGAAGGCCTTGAAGAGAACACCAGTGACAAAAAGACAAGCTAGATAATAAAACATAAAGCAAGCAGCACAAATGTCTCGTACCCGAGCTTCTGTGTTTGCAACGGCATGTGTTTGAGTGGACGTATAAGCAGCAGCCAACAAAGGGCCTCTCCTTCTCCCTCTTTAGATGGGTCTAATCTCCATTGCAGGCAGAGGACTACAATAAAGACCTTAAGAGGATAAGTATGGTAAGCAAAAACAAAACGCAGTGGCGTGAAACCAAACAAATCCTCTCAAACGTGGATCCTGTCCCGAGTTCTGTTCGCAGACAAAATGAGATTGCTGTACTGCTCATTACCTGAAAGTGGCCTCCCTCATCTTCAGGCCATGTAGGGCCCCCAGTGGCCCCCATGTTTCTGTCTGCTCACCGGTCATCCTGTCTGAGTGTGGTCACACAGGAAGGGGAGGAGATGACGTGGGCAGGGCTTCAGAGTGTCCTTGCTGGATAGATGTCCAAATGCACCCGATGGATTATTGTTCTGTCGCTACAATTCATTTTCTGTCCTCCTTTGTTGAAGGGCAAGAAGACGGTATTTTAAGTGTTGCTCCCAGTCTCTCCTGTCCTCTCTTAAATGTCTTACCCATATGGAGTTGTGGGACGTCCAGGGTGGGCCCAGGAGGCTGCTGGGTTGTGGGCTGGAGTCTCCCACTAATCCGTTGGGAGTTTAATGACGGCAGGCCATGTTAGTGGTGGTGAAGCCCTGGGGGGTTGACCCAAGTCAGGCGGGGCTGGGCATGTGACCCACACCAGGCTAAGAACTCAACTGGTTGGGGGTAGGGTGTGTGTGTATGTGTGTGTGTGTGGATATAAGCATGTGTGTGTACACCTATGTCTGGAGCTAAATGGCCAGTCACTTGGGGAATGCAGACTGTCTGATCTCAGCCGTGAAAACACAGGCAAATTGAGCTCTTTAGTGAGCGAAAAGCAGAAAAAGAAAAGCCAGTTGTTCCAGTTTTGGGAAATTCCTGCCTTACATTCAACACCTGCCAAAAAAGTGTAAGCGTTACATGGGCGTACAGAGGAAAACACACACACACACACACACACACAAACAAAGGGTGTGGGAACGCTGAGATTCCACGGAGTTCGTCTGGCTCCAGGAGTGACTGTCTGATCTTTTCTGTTTGGTGTAGATATGCACCAAAGTGTGTGTGTGTGTGTGTGTGTGTTTCTGCGTGTGATGCCATAAAGTGCAACTCTAACAAGCAGCTCATTACCTTTGTCTCATATCATCACAGAACACCTCTGTCTCCCGGTGCAACACATCATAAAAGCCGCAAGGTAAAAGAACAAGAAAAAGGCATTTAGTGAAATCTGACTGGACCCCTGTTATTGGCAAGGTTTGAAAAATCCATTTAAAACACTCATTTGCATAGTGTTTGGTATTTTTGTTTCACCATTTGGCTGGCTTTTATCATTCAATTAGGTACGCCTGTTACTAGCCGGGTTCCACTCCCATCGTCATGATTCAAAGCACAGCCTCAATTAATTAGCAATACGCAAATCAATTGTTGCCGGAGGTCAAACAGATCCCAGTCTATTCAAAAGATTGGATGTCCACTTAACATGATTTGAGGGCGTTATCTCGAAAGACACATTGATGAACTGAGGTTTCTATTCCCCCTAATGCGCAACAAATAAGCTTAAATCAGTCAGGAGATATGGGTGAAGGTCTCGCAGAACACGAGCAGCAGAGACACAAATAGTTGTCGCACGTTGGGTGACAGCAAGCGTGCACGCATATGAAGCAGTGCATGTGCATGAGGTGTATTCATAAGCCAATAACTGGAAACAGCAGCGCAAGCAGCAGACGCATGCGGGGCAAAGGTTCATGGGAAGACGCTGCTCAGTAGCCTGATGACCGAGTTACTGTATCTTTTTTTTTTTTTTTTTGCTGACTTGTAAGTCGCTAATTAAAGTGACCTCACTGATGTCCCATCTGCCGATAGGGCACAGAGCCACCGATTGTTGGCTGCCATGTGAGCATGTTAATCCACTGAAGGGCCAGGTATGCGTAAACACACTCCACACACACACACACAGACAGACAGGTTGGCGGCCTGCTTGGTACGCTCGCTCATTCACATTCAGATAAGCACTCAGCTTTTAAACAAAGATTACGACTGAAATCCTGTTAGAATGTTTGTGTGGAGGCGGCGGTATAGAGATATCTTTTTTTTTTGTAACTCGTGCAGCTGAACCCTGCGTTCCCCTCAGGAGCCACGAGAACCCACTGACGACGCCGCGCACGGAAATTACAGCAATCCAGCATGATGACAATGAGCAACGCTGCTGAAATGACAACAGCCAAGTGAGGCGCTGAGGTTGGGTGGACGTGCCCTCTTTTGATAAGCACTTTTTGAGGGCATAATGGAATCTTGGTAAAGCACCAGCAGCCGCCTGGCACCCAATGAGAACCATCCATCTGGGAGGGCGACCCATACCATGGCCACAAATTCATCTGTCTCCATGGGGACCTGTGCAGGACCCAATCAGGGACAAGCTTTATATATTTCCCACCTAATAGAGCTGAAGTACATTCTCTTTCTCTGGCTGCAAGGTACCGACTCTCATGCTGCTCCCCTATCTACTTTTTCGCCACTACATCCGACCCCCTCTTAAGAGTCGTACTCGAGGTGGATTGCCACAAATATTGTCGG
>JAVQJF010043291.1:0-34563 GCA_036023855.1 Gadopsis marmoratus
TTTTCTGCAGTTTGTTGCACAGCTGTCCAGTTTAGCGACAGCCTTTCAGCTTTTCAGCATTCACACGCATTTTCTTCAGGAAATGCACATTTTCTGGTTTTTCTACACAGTTCGAGAGCTCCACCGTCAGTTTGGATGCTTTCTCCAACAGAATAAACTGTCAGAGGACATCATGACAAAATGCAGGCTTGACAAAGAGATTTTCTACACAAATGGAAGTGGCAAAGTACAAATCCTTTAATGGACCATTAAGGGCCAAATGTCAAAGTAACAAAAGACAGTGAAATCTCCACGAACTCTGCTGCAGAGGTCTCTGTGACTAGTGTAGTTGCTCCTTCCATTATCTGTATTTATATTCAACTGTACATTATGACACTGTACATATTCACACTGTAGCCTACATATTAGATACAGGCCTGTTTATACTGTACATAATCTACATACTGTATAAAGATGTGTACATAGACTTAACTGTAATATGTACAGTCACATTACAGCCATTCTTACAATAATAGCCTATTGGTTTATTGTCCATTCATTGATTTTTTCCACATACATCTATATGCACTTGTCAGGCGGCGTGCAGAGGACTCAGGAGCAGACAACAATGAATTCTCTTAAGTGAGTTTAATAGCAAAAAGTCACATACACAACGGGCAGGGCAGGAACAGGAACAGAGGCAGGCCAGGGTCAAAAATCCAAACAGGTCAGGCAGTGAGGCAGAATCCTGGCTGCCTATGACACAAACCAAAGTCACTATGCAATCAACCCCTGGTGCTTACGCAAAAGGCTTGAAGGCTTCGCAGAAATACATTCTGGCAAAAACTAAAAAAAACAAATGAAGGGAACTGGTATAAGGGGCTGATGAGAGAATCAGTGGCAGGTGCGTACTGGGGAGCAGGTGTGGATAATCAATCAGACACGAGGGCAGGAACTGAAGAGACAAAACAGCTATGAATTTCAAAATAAAACAGGAAGCACAAACAAAGGACTAACGGGATGTGACAGCACTTTGCAATGTTTGCACCATTTGGTTAGATGCTATGCTACTTACTGTATGGCAATAAAGTTGAATCTAACATAATCTATTCCAAGTCTCCCCAAAGATATTTCCCGACATGTTGGTATTATTTATACAAAACAAACCCAAAAAATTGTCTCCACTTAATTGAGTCTGGGAACAATATTCTTGTTTTTGGTTATAGATATTTATTCAATTATATAATTAATATAGTTGCATTTGACATAATAACAAGGGTGTAATGTAAATCATTGTTATAGGTTTCTTTCAGGTGTTGACAAGTTAAGTATTGCAGTAGCTTTTTTAAAAAAGAAGTACATAATATTATTTTATTATGTCCATTTTACTTTTGTGTTTCTTGTGCACACTAAATTTCACCATTAGAGGACATCAGCTTTCAAATCAAAGTGTAATGTGGCAATATTTAGCAAAAACATTTCTAGATTGGATCAAAACATTTTCCATGCGCTCCATGTGTGGACTGGTATGGCTGTTTAACATGGTCCAGCTAACTGAGTCAGATTCTTTCATGGGAAAGATACTGCATTTTGCCATTCATACATGTTTCCTTTTGCACTGAGACAGCTCAGTCTGACCAGAGCACATTATTGTGTGCAGTCAGAAATGAGAGTTTTTGTCACAGTTCCTATTCACTAATAACACACAGATGTACAACCCCGCTGAGGCAGAACTTGGAGACGATGGTATGAGAGAAACCCATGGGAATGCACTGGTGGTATGAGAAATGTTTTGATCAGGACTTTTGGCATTATGATAAAATAACACTGGTTTAGTGTACAAGTTCGAGCTTTGGCATTATTGAAGGTCAGTTTTCTCTTTGGTGCCTGGAAATGTATCTACATCCTGAAGACATAATGAGTTAAAGTCTTCTTCTCTGGTTTCTAGCTTTAAGGCCGAGTTGCTTGACTTCACAAATAACGAGTAACACAACAAAAATTGAGTGAGGTTTTTTTTTTTCTTTGTACCACTTGATGAGGTTGGCCAGTCACATACAGTAATCCTATTTTTGATGCGTGGTGTAGTCAAATGAAAATTCTTTCAAGCACTCGCAGACAGAAGACCCAGTCGGAGGGCAGTTGTTGGTAGGACATCTTGTTTCCGTCCAGTCGTAATATCTTCATCCTTGAGTAGGATATAGGTCCCACCTCTCTGCAGAAGCTTGTCATGTTGAACCCTGTGTTGAACAAACCGAAAACACACAGGATGAAACATATATAGAAAATATTAGAGACTCATTACTCCCCAGAGTGACAGCAGTCTGCTTATTGCTGTCAAAACATTGTAGATTCTAAACCAGTCTAGATATGATGAACACCATATGGAAATTAGTACGATGAAGCGCTTCAGTCACATTATCAAAGAGGATCTGTGCAGTCTGCAAATGTCCCTCTTCCTCTCATAGAGTCTGCATTTCCCATTAGATGTTTTGCAGGTGCTGTGGTAAAAACCGATGCAGAGGAAACCACAACACTATTTTTGCTTTCTCACTTCATTTCAGCAGTAGAGCCTCCCTCATCCCAGACTGTAGGCTTTGGCAGACAGGAACCGCTGTAGCTGTCAGGCTGCTACCTAGACGATGAGGTGTGTTTTATTGTGGAAGTGTTTTGCCGTCTGTCTGCCTCGTCGATACGCAGCCCCGCTGTCTGCTGCATCACAGATCGAGAACCTGTGAGCCAAAACTGCACGTCGCCAGACCACTGCTGTCATGGGTGTCAAAATGTGGCTGCTACTACTCTGCTGCATTTTGATATGAATCCTATCTGTTAAAAAAATAAAAGGCTAGAGAGATGTGGAGCAGATAGAGAGAGAGGAAGGAGGAGACCATGCAGAGGGGAACAGCATGTTTGAATTCAGAGGCTCTTACATCTGAATCCATCACAGATGTTTTCATACCACTCTCCTCTCTTCTTTTCTGGCTGACTTTCCCTTCATCCAACCACCCAACATTCCCCCTCCTCCACCCTCCTCCACCCTCCTCTCACTTTTTCTCTTTCCATGTCTCAGAGTCCCTTCCCTCTCTGTTCTTCCATCTCTGACTTGCCTCGCCTGCTAGCAGCCCAACCCCAGCCCCTCCCATGTCCGTGTGCAGTGATGAGGGCCCGCTGTGTTCGAGGAACCTGGGACTGTGCAGGATTCTTTACAGTTCCTGTCACATTTTCCACATTTATTATTCTCACTCACAGCAGGGCCTGGGTGTCAGACCTCCTCAGGTGGTCAGCAACATAACTCACTAATATTGTTCTTTGCTGTCACATGAAGTGAGTGCATTGTTGACTTGTAAAATGTATGAATGTGTGCACAAGCGTGGTGAATGAGCATTTCACAGACATGAAGTAAGTGACACTGCTACATTCATGCTAAATGTGTGTGTGCATGTTTTCTTTATGTATGCATGCTTATCACCTTGTATTTCATTGGCCTCCAGGTAGAGGTACTGCAGGGTGGTGGGGACCGTGGGGATGGCTCTAAGTTTGTTATAAGACAGATCCAGTTCCACAAAGCTGGAGAGGTTGAAGACCTGCGGGTGGACACCGCCGCTCTGGAGACCACAGTTACTCAGACGAAGGTACTTAAGGTCTAGAAATCCCACAAAACTGTCCTCATCCAGCCCAGAGAGAGTGTTATTGGACAAATAGAGCTGCTGGACAGAAGGGGGTAAATGCCTGGGGACGGACGATAACAAATTCTCACTGAGGTCCAGCAGGTTCAGACTGACCAGACCTGCAAGATGATGGGAAAACACACATACAAAATAAATACTGATACATTTGTGTGAACATTGTCGGTGTTAAATGGCAATAACATTCAGTGTTAATGAGTGCAGGCAGAGTGTTCAGCATGAGTGTGAGATGTGTGCTGAATCAATGCAACAAAAAGTCCTGACAAAATCTAATTGACCGTTATCACATGGCAGTCAGTGGTTCAGATATACCAAACAGGTGTTATGTTAGTTACAGTAGCAATCACTGACCCATCACTATGCAATGGTCTGATTGTAAAACTGTTTTACATTTGGAACTGTCAAATTAAACTGTGGACAGAATCTGAGATTTTATGATACATTACATATTTGTTGAAAGATGTGAAATCAAATCACTGTTGAATTAAACAACCCCTTGACTCCAACCACCCTAATAGCTACCTATGTAAAATGGACACAATAAAAGGAAAAGCATGTAAAAAGTACCATGGTCCCAGGTAATGAAATCTGTACTTTTTTTAATGTTTGCCTACAGTGTTTTTTGTATGACGTGAACAAATCCCAAAGCTGTGCTGTCGCTTTCCAGAAAAGAAAGGAAATGACACATTACACTACCTTTGAGGTCTCCTTCTGTGATGGTTTGCAGTCTGTTTCCCTGCAGCAGCAGCAGCGTCAGGTTGTGCAGGTTCTGGAACGCTCCAGGGCTGATGCTGCTGATTTGGTTGTTGGCCAGTCGTAGTTGCTCGAGTCCAGCTGGTAGAGCACTGGGGACTGATGTCAGGTGGTTGTGGTTGGCAAAAAAGTAGCACAGCTGTGTCTGGTTCTGCAGGGCCACCTGGTCCAGCTTATCACTCTGCAGCTGGTTGTGGTCCAGGATGAGCCAGCGGAGACCAGTAACGTTGGCCAGAAAAGAGGAGGACAGGGACGAGATGTTGTTGCCCTATGAGCAAAATAAAAATGCCTGATGGATTTTCACTTTCCACACTGTATAGTTAAATAGTTAATAAAATAAAACACGTACAGTATTGTGCAGTAGAGGAGAGCTACTGTGGAAAGTGTACAGTGTGAACAGGAAAGGAAAGACCACTGTAGGTTAGTGGCAGACCATTGTAAAAACAACACACTCAGTGCCCGTGGCAGTGTTTTTCCTACCTGTAGAAACAGGTATTGAGTGCTGTCCGGGAGGCGGACAGGGATGTCTGCCAGGCCTCTGTGGTCACAGTAGAGCGCTGTGGGCCACTGGATGGGGCAGTCACATGGTTGAGCGCAGGCCTGGGGGTTGTTGGCTCGGAGCCAGGCTGGGTCCATCCGTCCCTGCAGGCTCAGGACACTGGGCTCACCCAGCAGGCGATTAATCCACAGAGGAACACCTCCATAGTTCACGTCAGCTATAACGGTGGCTGAGGCAGAGTCGAAAACACACAGCAGCACCAACACGGCACAGCACAGGAGGGCCATGGAGACAGCTAGTGAGATCCTGCAAAATTAAACATTAATTATGAATTGAATGAATAATTATGAAGGTGTTAAATAAAGACAAACTGATTTTACATGTCAGTCAATTATGATGGGCATTATCGTGAGAGTTGTATAATGTCTTCTGCAGCTTGCAGGGTGTTCAGTTTGGAGTCTTATGTGGGCATTTACCAGGCAGGGAGAGTCTAATGAAACATGCTATTAAGCTGCATTATGGGAAATGGAAGATCCAGGGTATTTGGAGTTTTACCCAAACTACCTCTGCATCAGTTCTGACCCATCATTTTTAGATATGCAAGTGGTATGGCTTTAAGTCTGTCTGACGTTCGATCCACCAGTTTGACTTATACTGAACTATTGAATGGATTGACATTCATAGTTCACTGAGGATGAATCCAAATTACTTTGGTGACCCTCTAAATTTACTTCTAGTGCCACCAGCAGGTCAAAGTTTTCACTTATCCAGTAAAATATCTCAAAATCTACTAGATGGATTGCCATGGACCTCACAGAGCTGCTAACATGGCCGTGGACTTTTGTTTAATCTGTCTCTCACAAGTCCCCCAGTTTAATGGAAGTGCAACACTATAGTAATTTGTTGTGACCATAACCTAAATGCAAAATGCATTTTTGGGGAAATATTGAATGTGAAGGTAAAAAAACCCTCATCCATCGGAAAATCAAATTAAAAAATAGTTTCAGTGTGAGGTCAAACAAGGACAACCTATTTATGGCAGCCTCTTTTCATGCCATGAAGTGAATGCATGCATTTTTTGAAATGCAGAACAAGTTCAGATGGCTGCTTTTGCATACACACCTTTGTGCATTCAAACAAAGAGGAAAGAATGACTCCTTTTCCCTGCATGCACAGCTTGTAGATCGTTACGGTAATTCCGACAAAGCTGGTTTGCACAAACGCACACACACAAACACGCAGAGAGACTCTGACAGTCACTGTATGACACATCAGTTTGGAAGAAAGGTTTGCATCATCAGAAAGCCTGACTTGATCAGCATGTTTGCGGTGTTGCCTTTCTCACTTACAGTACAGTCTTACAGCACAGCACATGCTCAAAAGGTTGGCAAAAGATTAGCTATGTTATGCAATCATGCCGCATCAAACCAATTGTAATTAAACAGAAGCATATTGAACATTTGCAGTTTTACTTGCCTTGCAGGGAGAAGACATTGAGGCAGATGAGACAACAACAGACTGACACTTACCTGTTTGATCAGGAGATACAAAACAGAGACAGGTTGTCTTAAATTCCCAATGAATCCCTCGGGAGCCGTGTGGAACTGTGTGTGTGCTCAAGCTACCAGCGATGTTTACTCACTGTCTTCTACATTCCTCTTCTCCAAATGCTGCCCACATCCCAGACCCCAAACTTCCTCCATAATATTCCCTCACTCACTGCTGCCGTCTCCCTTCTCTCAGCCCTCTGTGAAGGTTGAAGCCACAACATTTGGTGGAAACATGTTTGCTGGCACCATGGAGATGCACAAAGTTACACAAAAGACTTGACAAGAGCTGCTACAGAAAGAGAGCGAAGAGGAAAGTAACCAAATGAAGGGCAACTGAACCAGTTTGGATTGTGATGGTGCAGTGCATTCAGTGAACGTGAGAACATTTTGACCGGCATTCAACATTCAGCATGTGAATATATATTGGTGTGTGTGTGTGTGTGTGTGTGTGAGTGTGTGTGTGTGTGTGTGTGTGTGTGTGTGGGACTGGATCTACAGTTCTGCCTGGAGGCATTCAAGCCACAAAGTACCTGGGGAGCCAAAGAGACCATTGTGTGTGTATAAGTGTGTATTCTTGTGTGTGCCTGTGTTTGTACATCTGTATTCATCTGTATGCGTTTGACTGTGTGTGTGTGTGTGTGTGTGTGTGTGTGTGTGTGTGTGTGAAGGTGTGTGTGATGAAGTAGCTCCTTGCAAGAGAAAAACGATTCCAGATTATTTTTCCAGCCAGATATATGAGGGGAGTGCTGTGAGAAAAGAGTAAAGTGGTGAATAAGGGGGGGAAATGGGTACAGTAGTTCCTGATCACAGCATCGAAACAGCGCTCTCTAGGAAAAATGCATGGGATGACACCCACAGTGGAGTTTTCTTTTGGTGGGAGGGGGAGCATTTTCTTGTTTGTTTGTTTGTTTTTTTATTTATGAATGTGCAGATAATCAAGGAAAATACAAAGGAATATGTCTCAAGAAAAGACATTTGTGAAGGTGTGCCGCATAAATTCTACATCTGATAAATGAAACAGAAAAATAAGCCTAGGGCACAATGGTGCTTTGAATTTTGATTTAAACGCTAATGTCAGTATGCTAACATACTCACAAGGACAATACTAACATGCTGATGCTGAACAGGTGTAATGTAATGTCATAAACACAAAGTATTGGAGAAATTAAAATTTTGAACTTTTCATCCAATAGCTGTTGAGACATTTCAGTCCGGACCAAAGTGGTGAATCCACAGACAAGCCAACATTGTCATTGTGTTACCTTTCAACTGTATTCGCAAGTAAGATTTCTTGTCAATCAGTATCATGTTTTGTAAATTTCTAACTGGTTGAGTGAGTGTTTCTGGAAACATGAACGAGAGCTGGTTCGCAGTGTGTCAGCCACTTGGCACCATCCTACACACTCTGCTCTGCTCTGTCCTGTCTGGTATATTCATAAACAGGAGAAGGAAGTGGAAAAGGCCTCCTTCCATCCTCTGCTGGCTCTGATCCCTCCAGAATATATCTATACTATACTAAATCTATACCTGCACATATTATGTTTCAAGTCAGTATTTAAGGCTAAATTAAGTCTAGATATTATAATAACAACTAACTTAATATTTTAAGTCAGTGCTCAGTCAAGCTGCCTTGACCATTGCCAATACCATTCGCCTGTAGTTCATATTTCAAGTGATTGTAATAACCATATCCATGGCACAGCAAAGAAACACCCAAGAAGGAATAAGAAAGACAAATAACGATAAGCACCAATTCTGTATATGGAATAATAATTAATAATAGTCTTTACAAGTTTCATCTACAGCATTAAAACCAGTCCTTTTATCCTTACCATTGTTGATGCTATGTAAAAGAAGAGCTAGTCCAAATTGATGATGTAGTCTTAACCCACGTCTGTGCAATAACACATGGAAATTAAAAGACATTAAGTCTGTATCTTTGTGAAATTGTATAAAATGCAAAAGAAGCAACAACAGAATAGAAATTAAAGCATTCACGTCTCTCATTATTGTCTTCTGTTATTACTGTTAATGGCATCCTAGAGAGTTACATGTTAAACTTATGACATGATCTTAATATGTGTAAATGATACAGTACACCTGTGACGTCATTTCTGCTGTAACTTTCAGAGAAAAAGTAATTATAATAATAATAATAATAACAACACAATACAAAGATCAGTCAATGGGTTTATTTTCAGTCTATTACTTGTTAATGAGTCATCACTATAATTACATTTCTCATAGCAGAAGTTGCCCTTGGGTGGTTTCCCGTTTGAGATCTGGCACTGATACACTAGAACCTCAAACAGCTTGCCAGATATTGTAAGGAGACGCCTAAACCGATCCCTGGAAACTACAAGACCTCTTCAGGTTCTTTGTTGTTGCCACAGATAATGTTTCAGTACACTTTTTTTCACACACACACACACACACTGCATGTGAGTCTGAAGCGATTTTGAGGAAAAGCTAAAATATTATACAGGCCATCTGAAAACCCTACAGTTAGCATGTAATGTAACGTTCATCCCAAATGTCTTACCTGTTAAAGGTTCACTGTGGGGTTTTGATCCCTAGTAGCGCTAATGTTAAAGCACATTTAGTAGCTGTTCTGGAGCTATCAGATGATCACATGATCCTCATCATCAGATATATTTTGTCCTGTCAAATGTTCACTTCTTTTGAACATTTTAACAACACTGACATATCATCACTTTTTAAGTTGATATGACAAAGATGGTAGAATTCTGTTTATTTCCTATTTACACGTCCAGCAGCTATAGAGCAACATTATCCTTCCTTTGGCATCATGTTTCTTTCCACTTGATGAATATAATTCCAATAGTTTCTCTGCTTTTACCTCTGGCTTGCAGTCCATCATCACCCGATGAAATATCTAACTGTTTATCAGCTAAATGTTCCACTATGTTCACCAGATAGTCGGAAACATTATTTGTCTGCTGTTTGGTGCTGAGCAGAGAATGTACAGTGGGTTATTTTTTGGAGCTTTTGTTCTGAAAACAGCACTGATGAGAGAAATAAGAGTTGGTTCACTCTTAGTAGCAGTAGAGTCGGGTGGTGATTATCCTTTGGTAATATAAAAATTTGATTATAGCCGCTCTAGTTCTCCACAGCACCGAGCCAGAATTAACTGAAGTCTTAAGTCTGTTTCCTCCTAACCCTAACCCTAACCCATCCTCGTCATAATTTCGCTCACTATCTGCTGCCTCAATTTGTCCTTCAACAGTTCCTGTCACCAACACTAGAGGGTAGTATTTCCTCTCTCATCAACAGCACCCACAAGCTTGGTACAACTTGGGATATAGATGTACTAAGGTAAAGGTCTACTTTGCAAATGTTTGTTGCACATTACAAGCAGTGCATTAACACCAATAAATTAAATATTTTTACTTGAGAGATGGGATGTATTCATGCAAAGAAAAAATATCCACTGCACAGACTGAAGGAGAAGAAATATAAGGTTAAACTCTCATTACTAATGTTACTACTGTTAAACTGAAGATGTGGCAGTTACGTGCATCTTAGACCACTTGGTCACCACCCTTCAATGTACGTTTTCCTCTCCTTTTTAGTGTTGCACAGCAGATTGTCATAAATGTCAGCAAGATGCCACCAGAATTTTGATTAGACCGAAGTTAAAATGGTTATCAACATACATACATAAATGTCTGCAGCTTTTATTTGTATGAGAAAAAGATGAGACACTTGATGTGGTTTAACCTTAAACATCTGTGCATGATTTATGAGTTTGTGTGTGTGTGTTTGTGCGCATGGACATCTGCTTTCTATCTGGTTTATGCTGCACTCTGTGCCCTGGGGTGCCATGGTTCAAGTTACCTTAAGGAGACACATCGTCCAGGGACTATTAAAACCAAATCTCTATCATTTGTGGATTCACTTTTTTATGAATGTATGTTATTTATGTGATGTTGAACAATCTCTGTATATACTGTAAGTTATAACTCTGTATATTTTCTTTGTCATGCAATAAGTGAGAAAGATTGCTGCCAAGAATGCTTCAAAGGGCCCAAAAGCTGTTGGATTGGTAGTTGCAGGGTGTGTATTGGTATAAATTGCATTGTGCAGAAAATAATCTGGTTCCCACAAGGTTAACCATTAAATTGTAGGGTTCAAACATGGTCATAGTGTAAGAGTCGAGGTGAGGCATGTAATTATGTGACTATGGTTAAGATTAGAGTTAGTGTCTTGGAAATGAATGCAAGTCAATACAACATCTTGTGACAAACAAGTTTTACTGTGTTTGTTTGACAGAGTGACAAACTGCACCTCCACAGACTGCATCAGGAGCTGTTAATGGCAGTTTATACTCTACATTATGATGTTGTGTCTCCTTCTACCACACTGAATCTTCAATAAATGAAACATCCAAACTTCCAACATTGCATCTTACTTAAAACAGAAATGCTGTATTTTTTACATTTAAATTTATCAAGGACATATGAGTCTGCATGGCAGCCAGAAAGACAAGAGAAAGAACATGTGACTACCATACATACATAAGAAGAATGCTCAGTCCATTTCAGGCAAAACAATGGCCTTCAAACAAAGGGAATTTCCTCTCACTGACCTGCTTTCATTCTCGACATAATCATTTATTTAAAGGGATATCGAAAACTAGGAGTAGTAGATGTTTTGTAAAGTTTAAGTAATTCATCCTTCATTCCTGTGACATTCCTGTGAAGAGTTCACGGCCTGAGTGGAAAGGGCTCCGTCCTGATCCCTGCTCAGCCCTGCTAATGACCTGGACAGGAGACAGGTGGGGGGGTGGCTGCTGGATGTGTTAGGTCCACCTGGGCCTCTTACTTTGAAGTCCTGGACAGCAAAGAATCAGTTTCTCACTCTAAATGAAAGCTGCTGCACCATTTGTTCCTCTCTGGATATTGTTTGTAGATACGATATATGCTGGTATAGATACGAATCTTTCTGACACACACACACACACATTAGCATTGGTCTACTTAACCACCTCACAGAAACAGAGCTTTGATGTTATGGAGTATGAGGTATAAAGTTGTCTGTCCTCAGTAATGAGTAAAGGTGTGGAGTTCATTTAGGTGTTTAGAGAAATACAAGGCTGTATATTACCCATATAATATCACATTTAAAATAACAAATAAGGCTGCTGTTGTGATTCACAAGGCTGGGCAGAGCGCTGACCGTTCTGTTCTGCAGCATCTGCTGTCCACAGATGCCTGCGGACACACAGAAAAAAAGGAAAGGGTTTCCTGATGCTGCAGTAATGAACTGCAGAAAAGCAGTAAAAAGTGAGTTGCTTTATGTATCTGTGGTTCTTTCAAAGTTGGTACTCAGGCCAGTGTTCAGTCGTCCTCCAATCTCAACCCTGTAAATTCCTTAACACAGTTCTCCAGCTCAGCTGTAATGCAGTGTGGCCATCTGGTTGTCCTTCCGTCCATTTTCTGATGTATTAAGCATTTTATTGTCGGACACAATGGCTATATACAATAAGTAACAACCAACTTAAATAACATGTGCAAGGCATTAAGACATAAATGTCTCCAGTTATGACAAGTGTTGACAAGAGTGCTCTTTGATCACTACACAGAGATGAAGCAGCCACTGGACAAACATTAAAAACAATTTCACAGCCTTAAAGGAATATTTCAACATTTTGGGAAATATGCTTCCATGTTTTAACTTAAAATATTTAATCTCGTATCACTGGGTTATTTCGTTGATGTTTGTCACGTCATGTGTGACATAAATGACACATTAAACTGTTGTGTGTTCCCTGTCTGTGTGGGTCTCCTCTAATGACATTGGTTTGATTAGAATTGCTGAGCATGTACAGATATTACTAAAACTTAATGCCTTCCTGCCAAGGATTTCACCTTGCTAAACCAAGGTTTCACAGTCCACGCACCACCTGCCAACTACACTGTAATGGACCTCTTTTCTGTTGCTCTAAATATAGACAGTATTTGCTTACATTTAACTATGATGAACAGCAATATGCATTCACAAGATTAACCCATCGGTACAATGAGGCACCTACAATCTTTTCTTGTGCCTTTCACTGCATGAAAAACTTGATTTTCTGCCCCATAAATGCCTGATAACCTCACTAAATCCCGGCAGCCATTAGGCTGTGAAGTCCACGTTCACCTGTACCATAAATGTTCAAGAGTGAATCACTGGCATTGTTGGTTAATATTACCTATTAACTAATGCTTATTACTTAATATCAAACCTTACCTATTCTTTTGAACTTCCTGAAGAGTTGGTCGTTTGGCTCAGGTACTGTCTGTTTGACGACACCTGAAGTTTTGCTCAACCTTCACACAGCATATTTCCATTGAACATTCAAAAGCACCGATTTTCATTTCTCCAAACAAATACGACACAGACACACCATCCTCCTGTGCAAACATGTTAAGCTATCTATTCAACAATCACACTACTCGTCAAGAAAATGGATACAATAATAAAGAGAATCTGCGACAGTTTGCAGAGATGAAAGATAAAAAAACATTGATTCAGATGGAGCTCGAGTCTGAGAAAAGCCAGGAAGAGGCCTATATTAAGACCAGACAGACAACATGAGAGGACTGTCACACATGTTTTCATTTAACCCTTTACAAAATGTAAGGTTGTTGGGGAGGAACAGAGAGAGTTGGATTGACCTACAAAACTTTATCAGGAGTAATATTACTACAACATAATAAGTCAAGTGCTAAAATCACATTTAATAATGACATGACCCTTTTACATTGTCAACTACAGTAAGCAGGTAATTAGCTGCCAGGGATGTGGATTCACTATTATTTACTGTATTAAGAAATCCAATCATTGTTGTGATATTGCACAGGCACACACTACTTCTCACTGTACCCACTCAATACTTTTACTCAGGCGCTGTAACAACAATAGAAGGTGTCTTTGCCCCTTTGTGACGTGTATTGCATTGTTCAGAACGGTATTTAGCATGTGTGATGCAGTGAGCAAAAAGGGTAAAAAGCAAAGGTGCAACAGTCTTAATATTGAAGAAATCGTGGGGTTCAGGGACTGAATCTGCTGCACACAGATGGGAACAATCCTTCACAGCCACTGCATCTCACGTCACTCACTGTAGTGGAAAAAGAGGCTCCAGAGCGGGGTGTGGGGTATACTGGGCCATGCCTGAACGAACAAAATGGGGTGCATGCGGGTGTGTGAGGGGGTGGAAGGAACCAACAGAGAGAGAGAGAGGGGTGAAGAGGGGGGATGGCAGAAGACAAACGAGAGCAGGGAGGGGAGGAAAGCTTTTTTTTTACAAAGTGTTTGCCAGAGTCCCATTCAGTCCTGAGCACACTGAGAGAAAGAGGGGACAAGGAGGGCCAGTCTCTCTGATCAGGTAGGTGTGTGTTTGCATGTACATGCATGTGTGTGTGAACATGTGTCTGTGGTATTTTTTATGAAACCTTATCAGAGCTGAATAAACACATGATGATAGAGCCATATTTTAGTTTGAGCTTGTTTTTCTTCTCCAGTCAGAGGGTAATTATTGGATATGTTCCCACAGTTTTGGGGCAGCAGTGAGCACCATTAATAAAGCTGGCATTCATGGGTTTTTACAGTTTTTTTTTAATGCTTCCTCTCTGGATTCCCTGTGGGGATTAAGACCCCACAGAATGGACCTCTCTGCTGGAAGTTACATTTCCATAACAAAGTTAGTAGCGGCATTGCACCTCTTTTAATCTCTATTGTGCTTGTTCTGTAATGCTTTTGTTTTTTTACTTAGTGGTGGCTAAATGAACATTTTATTCATGTGTTTTTGCAAATACTGTAGCTATAAATTATATAACTTCCTTCCTTTAGTGGATACAGGATCAGGATCAACACATTTTTTACCATCTGTTAACTTTGCGCTGTATTTGTTTGAAAATGTGTGAAAGTATCAGTCAATATAGCACCATTAACAAAATGTTTCTGTTGATTTGTGAATAATTTTGTTTCTATTTTGAATTATTGACATCTTGACATCTCTGTCTTTGTCTCTGTTAGATTACAGTGGAGATCTGTGTAACTGCGACCATGCGTGTGGTGATTGTCTTCCTCTTGTCTGCCCTACTTCCACTCTCTCTTTCCCATGGACGGGACCCCTTCGCCTGGCTGTACGGCTGGCAAAGCCAAGGATACTCTTTTGGCTCCCTGCAGGCAGGCACCACAGGAGGGTGTCCAGATGAGTGTGACTGCCCACCCTCCTTCCCTGTCGCCATGTACTGTGATGGGCGGGGCCTAACAGTCATGCCAACCATTCCCTCCCATGTGAAATACCTGTACCTCCAAAACAATGCCATAACAGCTGTGCCCGACTCGGCTCTAGTCAATGCAACGAATCTGGTGTGGCTCATGATGCACTACAACCAGCTGACATCTGACGCCATTGGCAAGAAGGTAAACTTACATCTAGTCTCAGTCAGATTGAGCCACACACGTGAGCTCAGAGAACAAAGCAGTGAAGCTGGTGTAAATGGTTGTCAGATGTCTAACAGGCTGTGCAGAAACAAAGGAAAAAGTAAGTTTTATTGCTGCATGTGTGAGTTAACAAAAGGTGGATGATATGCATTTGAACATGTGGTTCTTCGTCATATTGAAATTAAATGGCATATTTTCTTTGCCACTGCATACATATCTGCACAGTAAATCATGTCCCATGTTCTGCTTTGAGAAAAAGCTCAGAAACAAAATCCGTTACAATACTGTTAGTTCAACGTCTGTGCAGATGGAGAACCAGCCAATCAAGAGAGAGTTAATTAGCTGGTCAGCTGCAGCCCGTTAAACAGCATTTAAACATACTTACAAATGTCACTTTGGTAGGTTTCGACTCTGATGTGGTCCTTACTCTTCAATACAGCTGTTTGCATGACACATGTTTACTTCTCTCGTTCTCCTGCTGGTGCTCAGCCTATCAGGTGCTGTCAATCAATCACAGACACCGCCGCCCCTCCAGTCACTGAAAGGAAAAGGAGCACGTGCAATGCAGCAATGTGATTTCAGTTTAGCTAACTATTATGTGGATGTTAGAGTTGTTTTTTCTCCACATTATTTTTGTAGGCATTTCTGAAGTTGGAGGGACTAGAGCGTTTCTATCTACAGCACAACAATTTGACCAGTTTGCCTCCAAACCTCCCTCGCACCCTGCGAGACTTGAGAATCAACCACAATAAGATTGAAAAGGTAATGTTTTGCATAGTTTGATATTCATGCAGAGCCCCTCTCTGTTCTCATTCGGCCATACATCTGAGAAATTAGACTTCAAAATGATTTCCACTGTTGCCAAGGTAACACCTGCAGACCTAGAGGGAATGGATAACCTCACTGTCCTGTATCTCCATGACAACGCTGTCAGAGACATGGGCACATCACTGAAGGCACTGAAATCCCTCACACTGCTTGACATCAGCGGCAATAAGTTGACGAAGGTAATAGTGTGTATCTGTGTGTTTGCATCTGAAGTGAGCAGATAATCTCCAGTCCACCGACAATATTTTCATTAACTGATCCCAGGTCCCAGAGGCCCTCCCCGAACATCTGCACCAACTCTACATGGAGTACAACTCCATTGACTCTCTACCAGAGGGCTTCCTGGGCCGTTTCACTCAGCTGCAGTATGTCAGGATGGCCCACAACCACCTGACAGACAAGGGTATCCCTCCCAACACCTTTAATGTGACTGGGCTGGTGGAGCTGGACCTGAGCTTTAATAAACTGGAGAGAATCCCCCCAGTGAGCACCACACTACAGCATCTTTATCTGCAAGCCAACCAGATCAAAGGTAAAATGATTACAGTCCCAATGAAGCAGATTTTCTGTTTCTTTTTTAGTGTTAAACTCTTAAAGAAATTAACTGAGGATGGTTTTTTTCCAAACTTGAAATTTCATTGTTTATTTAGACATGAATATTTAATGTTATAGCAAATAAGCAAAATACTATATAACCATAGCAGTTTAATTTTCCTTTCTGATATTCAGCTAGGGGCTGAGATGTTGGATGTGTGTACTAAAGTTTGACTGGAGTAGTTTGCAAGGATATATTGCACCGCTGCTGTATGTGTATTCTATCACCCCTCCATCTGTCCCTCTAGAGTTCACTCTGGGTAGTTTCTGCAGCGTTGTGGATGTGACCAACTTCTCCAAACTGCGGATGCTGCGGCTTGACGGGAACGAGATCAGTCGCCAGGACATCCCTGCAGAGTCATCCCTGTGCTTGCGCCAGGCTTCCACGATTGAGCTCTAACTGCACTCGGCACTCCCGACTCACCATCGCAACTTAGTTCACTGCATGCACCAACAGTGTGACACATGTCAAACTTAAAGCACAGCAGGTGCGATGATATAATTAACTATCGACAGCAGGTGGTAGCAGTCCTCACTTTAATATAAACTGTTCACATCCCAGTGAAAACAAAGATATGCGGTTGTTTACATTGCAACTGAAGCTTTACCAAATATTTCACAGGGCATTTTCTTTGCAAAATATAAACCAGTAACATCTTTAAACATAAGCCTAATAAGATACTGTAACATATGTTTCTTTTTTTGCGTAGTGAAAATGATGTGACCCTGATCCTCCTTATATGTTGCTGTGAGGATCAATGATCTTTGTAATTTTTAGCTGTCTGTACAAAGCATGCGTTCCGTTGTTTCGTCTGATGAATTGATGATCAAAATTATTATATACATGATGTGAATTGATTAATTTCAAGTCATTAGCAAGACAACAACTTCCTCACTTCTCCGATGACCACCGACAATATGACAAAATATATATTTGGTGACCCAAAGTGATGTGATTATTGCAGTTGGGTACATTCTTTTTTATTTGTGATAAAAAATGCCGTGACTGCTTGTTTCTGTAGAGGATTCTCTTTTTTTTCATAGTGAACTCAACGTTCCTTAAAGACATACATGATATCTATCTATTGTGTGAAAGATATCTCCATAATGTACTGTAGTGAATCACAGATACAGAGGCCTCTGAGTGTATGATTTATGAATCTTGAGTTACTGTATGCATGGCATGGATTGGTTATCATAATGACAGAGGGTTTCTGTTTACGCACCAATTGCAGGATAAATAAAACTTGGGATGTTTTAAAAGAGTACTTTTTGTCTTTTTATAGTACATCCAGTATTTCTTCACTGTATTTGACTAACTTTGTGTGTATGTGTGTGATGTGGGTGTGATTCAGTGCTTTTATGGACTAAGGGTGGAGCTTTTGTTCATACTGAACTGATGCAATCAGTCTGATATCTTTCTTATCCAGACATGGTCTCTACTAAATATAACCAATAGAAAACACAGAGGACAGCTCTTAAGAGAATGTCGGCACTAATAGGTTAATATACACAATTAAGCAAGAGAGAACAGGGAAAGTGATGTGGCAGCTAATGTGAATGTTTCCAAATGGTAAGAATCTTGGTAGCAGTAAATTGTTGCCTTCTACATGAGCAGGTTTTTCTGACTCTTTTTGTTTTTTTGTTTGGCTAACTCTGACAATGTGAAAGGTGATGGGCTGCTGCATCAGGGCCGAACTCTCTGTGTGTCAGCTGGCCAGTGGTGGGACAGTCAGAGGACACGGGATGTCAATATTTATAATATTTTTCTCTATTGCAATGTTTTCTAATCTGTGGCCACACCAGCAGATACCATCATTACAGCTAATATATGTTATAGGTTTACAGCAGTTAAGTTGTGGCAACTCGTCACTGACCAAAGTGACTCGATACACATAAGAGCATCAAGCGAAGTGCATTACACACGGGTACAATGAGGACACTGAGCAGAGATAAACCCACGCCCTGTCTGTGTAACTGCCAAGATATCAACCGTAACTGATAATACCATTCAATTTCAATATGATGCATCATGAGAAAGTCCGTTATTGTACATAAACCATTAACTATATCAGAGTTTGTGGTTTTTGGAAGATTTTCTGCTCATTTGTGGCTTTGAACCTGTGATTCAACCATAATTACGCCATGAAAAACTTGCTCAATGCAACTTATACAATGTCCAGAATTTATTGGCCTTCTAACCAACTTTCCATTTAGAACACGAAAATCCTCTGGAACAGCCAAAACTTAATATATCTATAAAACACGTCTCCCATGAAACAAAGATTGGATCACTTACAGTAAATAGGTGGAGCAAGAAATGTTTTTGCTAAAGCTGTCATGGGATATGTTTCCTACATTCATTAGACTTGCTGATCTCAGTAATCAAAAATGACTTGTGTATCTGCTGAGCAGTTTTGGTCATTATCACGCAAGGTACTGCAAATACATAGTAGGACTCACTTCCTGTTCCTGTACTGTAACTTCACTGCCAAATTAATTTACACATCACAGCCAAGCTCGAGGATAAAAATCCTGTCCAAAAACCTGAATAATGACACAATAAATATGTTATATATCAAAGCCTTATATATATATATATATATATATATAAGTTAAACTTTGGCTTGAGGGGTGTACTTGTATTGTAAATGAACACACAGGTACGTTGGGGATGATTACTAAATTGCATTATTGGTCTAGTAATGGTATCCATCACCGTCACAGTGGACATTTATCTTTGCAGAAACTGTACTGCATGGAAGTGTTTTAGTTTTGCTGCCGTAACACTGTTCTGGTCCAGGCTCATTGCTCTCTACCTGGTCTATTTTAAGACCCACTGTTCACTGTCTGCCCAGCACCAGATATTTTGTTCAGGAGATGGTGGAGACTGAAAACAAAAGTACAAGGAGAGTGAATATTGGACTTACATTTGCTAGGTGCCAATAACCAGAACTCCAAATGAATGTTTATGTTGCTCTGTAACTGCTGGATGTGTAAGTGTTTGCTAAATGGTCATGCACGTGTTGTTAAGAAACACAAGGGGCAGAATATGCTCCTACAAAGCTTTTTACCATATAAAAAAGCAATTAATTCAACACGCTTGAACATTTTGGGATGTGTCTGTGTGTCTATTGCTATCACCACAGTAATAATCTTTTATCTCTCTGTGTCACCAGTCATGTCTTCTAACGTGGCTGTGGTCACATCGTCAGGTTGTGATTACATGTGGCACAGATGCACGTATGCTAACAGTACAGTGATTATGCGTTGATGTCACTGACCAAAATGAGAGCTAGCCATCATCAGTCACAGCATGTGGCTTTAGGGAGTAGTTGTTAACACATGGGCACTGGTGTGGAGTCACACACACACACACTCACACACAGCATGCAACACTGTAACACTGAGCGGCACTCACAGCTCCACTGTTTTGTCTATTTATCAATACAGTGGAAATAATGATGATATCACTCCTAACACAATCTGAGGCGAGGAATGATATACAGCACAGGTTCAGTTTGGCAGAATGATATAGAAAAGTGCAAATGAGCAACGTATGAGAAGTTAGGGTCAGAAATACTGACATCATACAGAACGCAACACTAATCAGCTTTTTGTCAGATTGAGTGTAAGTGAGTCTATCATGTTATCAGGAGGGAAACTTCTTCACTAATGTGCATTAAATCAGGATAGTAGCTAAAAAAAAGATTAATCACACACGCACAAGGAGCTCAGTTGCAGAGTTGTGGGGGCAGGTGATTGGTTGGAAAACATCACTCCTTTGTCTGTGAGAGGGGAGGTGGGACCTTAAAAACAGACCTAGCTGAGAGATTTGAATTTCTTATACAGATCATTAACAAGCAGGTGAAAGGACATGAGGAAATACAGCTGGAATAGTTTCAAGGATTTAATTTTCAGAAACCCTGCTGTTGACAACCAGGTAGGATTGCAAACCTGTTTGACCAGACTTTCACTCGATAAGTCACCACACAACAGTTACACTGAATAAGACTGAGGAATTGAGTGCTTGACCTTATTTCAGAATAATTTTTTTTTAATACAGTGAGAACCTACTCAGGAACACAAAACAAAATGCATTGTTTGCTTAATTTGGCATTTAATAAAAAAAAATACTTTGTTTTTCTGTTTTTAATTCTAATAAACTTAATAAAATGTGTTTTTCTTGACGTGCGGCTAAAGCTGGAAGGTAGAACACGATCTCAGTTAAATATATAATGGATTTGTTTAAGTGCAAGTCAAATTGTCTTGGAGTGAATGATGGAGCCAATGTCAATGAGGGACTGACCTAACGGTTAACTTGCTGAAACCACCGCAATCTAATCTTGATGTGACCCAAGAGTGGAAATAATAAAAAAAGTCCCATTCAAAATCCATAATTCCATAATTTAATGTTTTAAACATTATGTACTATATTCATTGTAGCAGTTAGGAGTAATAACTGTATGACAACAGTTCAGACAATGACAATACTTGTTGTAATGCATACAGTTGTAATAATTGTATAATTTGTGTATTTGTGGTATTTACATTTTGTACAGTGAGAACTACTCCCCTGTGATATCTGCATATTTCTTGTAAGATATTATTACGTAGTTTTGCATTGCGTCATTCTATCATTCACTGTATTCACCGCAGTTGTTTATCTTAACATGGAACAACAAACAATATCTGAGACATTTGACAGCTTCTACAATTTATTATCCACTTTAATAAGTTTGGAAACTTTCCATTGAGCAGGACCTAAATGTGAATGATGGGGATGAGAATACTGAGCGTGGTAACTGGGCCAGCAAGAATGAGTACATCCTCTCTATGGTCGGCTATGCTGTTGGACTGGGAAATATCTGGAGATTTCCATATTTGGCCTACAGGAATGGAGGGGGTAAATATTTGGTAATCCATTAGTGTTAGAAAACCTGTTTTACTGTTGTTTTTATTTTATTCCTCAAACACCCAATCCATCATTTTGAGCAGGTGCCCTTCTTATTGGTGGTGGCTGGAACTCACTTGTGATTATGAACATTGTCTGAAGGATTATAAATATCATGAAAACTTGCTTTTATCCCTGTGAGCAGGTGCCTTCCTCATTCCCTATTTCCTGATGTTGGTTTTGTGTGGAATCCCACTTTTCTTCCTGGAAAGCGCCTTTGGTCAGTTTTGCAGCCAAGGACCAATTAACATATGGAGAGCAGTGCCAATCCTGCAGGGTAAGACCCCCCATTCAGGTTTTGTAATGACAATAAGTCATCTGAAGGTGAAGATGTCAGATATGAGGGATTTAATGAGGCTGTCGATTTATGGTCAACTGTGGAGCTTTTCTTTTACGACTCCTGACTTCAGATGAGAGTTTGGTTGTTTGGTTTAAAGTGTCCAGAAACAAACAGAACTGCAGTGATTACTGTTCTTTTGCCTTAGCTTTAATGCCGATGCATAATCATTCAAACCAAAGGTACAAGCTGAATTACAGTCTCACAGCAAGACACTTTAATGGATCGATTCATAATAATAAAACAGAACATGTGTAGACCGTAAAACCAAAACATAACAATTTAACAATATGAGACCAGCACTAGAACACAATCGGCAGCCGTTGTCCTGCATTTATCTGAAGCTAATATGAGACAGTTAGACAAATCAAAAGGTTATCTTGCAAAGGTTCAGTCTTTAGTACAAAATTCACTCTTTTTGTTACCATTCTTCCACTGTCTGTGGAAACACAAAGAGGGAATCTTGTACTAAAAAGACCGTAACCTTGAAAGATACCTCCGTGATTTGACTCACATTAACCTGTAGAATGTGCATTTTGTCCCACATCACTTACATTGAAACAAGTGATTTTTTTTAATGTCCACTGTGAACAGGAGGAATGATTATAGCAAGTAAATCCTGTTTCAGTGTTTCTCATGGGCACCTGACTGTTGCTTTAAGACAGACTTGAAAAGTGGTGAACCTTTGCTTTAAGTTTAATTTGAGTTGATTGAAAGGAATAAGTAAAAATATCAACAGATAATGTTCCAAACAGAACTTGGAATCAATGCGATTTGGGGTATAGTCAAAATCTGTGCATAAACTTGAACTAGAAATGAATGACATGACTTTGTCTTGAGAAAATGACTGTCCAACCCTGTCATTTGTAGGGAGATTTGGTGCTAGAAACACTTTGGTACCATTTGATTAAATCTTGTATAATGTGTAAAACTAACACAACTGTGTAAAATTCTAAAATGGAAATTAAAACTCACAAATTCAGTCCTTGCTGGCACAAATATTCCCCCATGCCAGAGTCAGATGTTGGCTGAAATGGTTTCTGCTGCAAACAAGCAGTCGAAATGGAGTTTGTAAATATGTGTTTCCGAGAGAGTGGGGGCTGATGTTAAGGTGAAAACTGTACACATACAATTGTACAAAGCAAGAAATAACACAAACAGCACAGACTCCTGTGGGATAAAAAACGAGTACTAGTAGAAGCATAATCTAGTTTTGCGTACAGTCATTATAATTTAAACCCAGTTGCACACAGAGCTCAATATGTTTTGAAAGGGCACCGCTGAGTTCCTGTAATATGATCGCTGCTTAACCGGTTGTGAAAATAAAGACACAAGTTGGTTATGATTACACCTTCTGACATTTCCCATATGGACAGTTAATCTACTCTGGGGGATAGAATTGTAAAAGTATATCCAGAGATGTATTCATCTAAAATCACTAAGCCTCCACTCTCAGGGAGCTGGTTCAACACGGACACTCTATCTTAGTTAAAAACAAACTTTCTTCTTTACAAAGGGGGTTGTAGTTTTCAGGACAGTTGAAAGTAACTACGCATGAATTGATTTAAAAAAAAAAAACTTACCCAAAAAGAGTTCATCATATTTTAAAGAGGCCTCTTATAAGAACGTTTTATAAAAGCAACAGTGCCTTATAACCTCTCTCTCTCTCTACCTCTCCAGGCGTTGGCGTTGCCATGGTTATGGTGACTCTAATAGTATCAGTTTACTATAATGTCATCATCGCCTACAGCCTGTACTACATTTTCGCCTCTTTCCAGTCTCCTCTGCCGTGGTCCAGCTGCTTCAGTTGGTCTGACACAAACTGCAGCAACACGCCTATAGGTGCGTGTTTCCTCTCCAGTTCTTGTAAAGAGGTTTTGATCAAATCTGCTGTTTTGGTGGAAGCTGATGTGCTGTTCTCCTTGGGTGGGGGTGACATAAAAATATTGACATAATCTGATATAAATGAAAATTGGAAAGTGTGCTAAAAAGGCCCATTTTTATCAGTATTACGTGCTCTCTTGCAATATTCTGGAGACATTAAAGCAACTTCAAACTACTTCAGGCCAAGGCTGAATATTCAAATAATTATTCCATTCTGGGATATGAATGCGTGTACATACTCACTACATACACCTTTCTTTTTCACCTTTTCCAGTGTATTGCAATGTAAGCAGTGTTTTAGATTCCAACTGGATTCAGGACAACAGCACTTGTCCTCCATCCAACACGATCATAGTTCCAGTGCAGAGCCCGAGTGAGCAATACTGGGAGTAAGAATCACACTCTCGACACATGAATGAGCAAAAATACACACTTGTCATACTGCTGTGGCTGTACAGTCAGATGTCTCTCCTCCTCAGTCGTGTGGCTCTGCAGAGATCCAGTGGTCTAAATGAAACAGGACCAATAGTTTGGCGCTTGGCCCTCTGTCTGCTGCTGAGCTCCATACTTGTTGCTGCAGCGCTCATCAGAGGCATCAAGTCCTCAGGCAAGGTGAGTCAACATCCACCTCATAGCTACCTCAAGAAAAGGAACAGGCACAGGCTAATTGCGACTTTGACTCTAAGGCTGCAGTTATTTTCCACTTGAAACTCACAGCAGCAATGCAAGAAAATATTAAAAAAGAAATTACATTTTTGCAATTTAAAACTCTTGGCTTTTGTCTCTCCAGGTTGTGTATTTCACAGCTACGTTTCCTTATGTGGTGATTGTGATCCTGCTGATCAGAGGTGTGACACTAGAGGGAGCTAGAGATGGGATAGACTTCTACATTGGTTCCCAGTCCAATTTGACTAAACTGAAGGAAGCACAGGTTTGACTGCAACACATTACAGTAATCTAAGTTTGAAAATGAAAACCCTCTTTTGATTTAAAGCATGACTCTGTGTTATTTAGGTCTGGAAAGATGCAGCAACTCAGACCTTCTACTCTCTTTCGATTGGCTGGGGTGGAGTCATGACGCTTGCTTCCTACAACAACTTCCACAACAATATGTTCAAGGACTCATTAGTTGTGACACTTACTAATGCTGGTAGGATTAGAGCTACTGTAAAAGCCTTATCTAAAGAAAGGTTATATCATTTATAAAGTTATTTAATTCATCTATTTCACTATTTTCATCTCCTCCTAGGTACCAGTGTGTTTGCAGGCTTTGCCATATTTTCGATCTTGGGTCACATGGCTTACATCTACAAAATACCTGTTGGAGAAGTGGTGAAGGATGGTCAGACAGACTCACCATGTGGGCACCAATTAATACACGCATGAAAGACATCCAGGTGGCCTGTGATATTCTGTTTCTTTGTGTTTGTGCAGGATTTGGCCTGGCATTCATTGCATACCCGGAAGCTCTGTCTAAGCTTCCTGTTTCCCCTATGTGGTCCATTTTGTTCTTCTTCATGCTTTTGACTGTTGGTCTGGACTCTCAGTTTGCAGGAATAGGTCAGATCTTCAGTTGCCCTTCATACTCGCATTCAGACGATACAACATTCAGACCTACTACAGATTGCTGTATCCTGAACTCTCTCTTCTTGTCATTAGAGGTTATCGTCACCTGCCTAGTCGACGCCTTCCCTTCAATCTTCAAATCCAAACACGCTTTATTGACTATAATGATATCTTCCATCCTCTTCTTCCTGGGCCTGCCATGTGTCACACAGGTAAGTCTGCCTCCTTGTAACTTTATGGTACTGTTGTCTGACATTGGCCTAGTTAACCTACTCAGCTCGTGTGTCTGTGTGTGTGTGTGTGAGATAGGCAGGAATATATTGGGTGACTCTAATCGACTGGTTTGCTGCCACCTGGGTGCTGCTTATTTTGGCTCTCCTGGAGATCATCGGCATCTGCTACATATACGGTAAATATGATCATTGGGGATAAGTGCATATAAAGGTGACAGAGAGCCTCAAACTTCAGCCGTGCACATGTGTGCGTTCTTCTTGTGCTTTGCAGGAGGGAACCATTTTATTAAAGACATTGAGATGATGCTTGGAAGTAAGAGTTTCATTTTCTGGCTGTGGTGGAGAGCATGTTGGTTCTTCATCAGCCCCTGCATCATAGCGGTGAGCACATCACCACACAAAGCCCCTGATAGAAAAGACTCACACTACCTTAATCACACGTCTTGCAGCATTTACTTGAATATACAGTACATCACGTTACGTTAGTTCTTATTATGTTGGATGAATGAAACTGGCTGACTCTGTTGTCTAGGTGATCCTGGTCTGGTCTCTGGTGACGTTTACACCACCCTCCTATGGAGATGTCCAGTTCCCAGACTGGGGCTTGGATCTGGGCTGGTGCATGGTTGTATTTATCCTCCTCTGGATCCCTGCTGTCGCTGTGTATAAGCTGATAAGAGCAGAGGGAGGCCCCTGGACGGTGTGTGTGCGTGTGCGCATGCGTGTGTGTGTTATGATAGTTGAAAGAATATGGTGGTTCAAAACACCACTCTAGTCTTTTTCTACATTTTTCAAAGTATTGCATTTTGCACAGTTTGGGAATTTGTGATAAAATATCAAAATAAGATGCTAATCTCTTTCTTTGCACAGCGTCTGAAGTCATTGTGCTCTCCATCTGAAGAATGGCATCCTTACCTGGACATCCATCGAGGAGAACGCTACTCAGAAGACCACCGCCACCACAGGATGGACCACATAGACAAACCAGAAGTAAATGTAGATGTAAATGCAATCTCTAGCTCATGTTTCTGATGCGTGCTTGTGTGTGTTTGCCTGTTGTTTCCTTCCATTTCGTGAAGCAGTGTAATATGTGACAGTCGCATTAAGGAGTCTGAGTACAAACTCACAACAGAATATCAATATTTTACAGCTAATGTGTTCAAATACTTGACTAATATTTATTTGGAAAAAGAATAAAATGGGCATCAAATTGCAGTCTTCTTCCAACATTCCAACATTCACTTTTTCTTTTGACTGTGCTTTGGATACTACCTTCATGGAAAGATATCTGAGTCTCTTTGACTCTCTTCACCAGCCACACTTTCATTATGTTTCACTGCTGTCCACCAAATCCTGACAGCATACAACAAGCCTGTGTGAGGTCTTTATGTTTACCGTAAATGGAACAGATCCATTTGGGACTCGACCACACAGACCAATGACCAAAAACAATGAATTAAAAGTGGAACAATAATAGCAATGCTTTCATGTTAAAGGAGAACATTTGACTCAATGTGAAAAATATGATTAATGGGGCTTTAGAATCAGGTAGTGTTTCTTATTTTGTCAATTTCCAAGGACTTTTTATTTATATCACTGTCTTTCATTCAACATGTTTAATTTTCTATCAGTAGTGAGTGTTTCTGTGTCAGTAATCATACTTGTCTTTCCATGTCAAGTACCGCTTCCTGTCACCTAACTACTGTACATTCTGTGTTTCTCCCCTCTGATATTCTACAATAAATTACTTCTTTCTGCATCATCATATATGCGATGGAATTATTTAGACTAGCTAGTAGGAAAAGGCAAACAAAATCATCAGATGGCAAGCTGCATTAAATGCCATATTTATATAAATAGGTTATTCAGAGGCATCACCAGAATTTTGGGGCCCCATGAAAGAAAACTTACTTGGACCCTAACATAGAAATCAAAATGTTTGAGATTAAAATAACATCCTAAAAATGTGTTATTATACATCCTATTGCATTCTGCTGCTCTATACTGAATTGTGCAGATTCTAGTTTCCACCTTCATTCTTTACCTATATTAACAGTATTAACATTTTTGGTTCGTAATGTGATTAATAGCTGCCTGAGTCAAGAGATTTATGATGCTTTATTATGAATAACTACACAACTGGTGTTAGTTTTATTGAACATGTTAAGTTTTTTTGTTTAGCTAGCTAACAAATATCACTCAATTATTGGGGAATGCAGTTATAATAATATCTAAATAAGAACTAATTAGCTATTCATAGCTGGTGGTAGCTCACCATCATGTTAGTAATAACTGCTCTGTCCAAGCCGAGTGAGTCTACAGTAAGTAGCTACCTGTAGCTAGCAAGAAAAAACGTGGCGAGCAATTTTTTTCCTTTATTTTGCAGTATTTCTCTCAGTTTTCTATCTTTCCTTTTCTGGTAACCTGATTTCTTTCTTGAAGGCAGCATAGCTGTATCTGACTGAAAGCAGGATAGTGCCACATCTATCTGGCCAAACCAGCAGGGTTTTTATATGTTTTTAATCCTTGTGGAAAATGGACTGAACCACATGCATTATGGGGGGGGGTTCAAACGGGATGGTTGGCTAAAGATGCCTGCTCTGATTATGTGTTTACATTTTCATCAAAACCTTTTTTCGAATGTTTTTAATAAAGTTAATTCGTCATAGTAGGCCAGTTCTAGGTAAGGCTTGAGACAGACTCATTTTGTTTCCAAAGTTACAACAGAATGGTAGCAAATATAGCTTGCCACATAAAAGGATTGGACCTAAAATGGACCGCCTCTAGGACACCACATTAGGACACGTAAACTAAAATCTTCATTATGATCGAAACAAACTGAACATATTTATTGAAGATTAAGCCTAAGGATTATATTTTACAGGTTTGTTGGTAGTATTTTCCCCTGGGCTCCTGCATCTTTACTCTTTTAACACCAGAGACCACAAAGGAAATGAGCTTAGAAGTTTATCATGTTATCCTTGCCATTTTGTAGTTGTGTGTGATTTACTGTAATGTCTCCATTCTCATTATGTCAAGACAACTGAACTAAAAAGAAATGCATCACGCACTGCAGCGTCAACATTTGTCGCTGCTGTAGATGGAGCGAAACCTGTAAAACAGATAAACCATTGATGTATGAACCATTGGGATGTATAAGTGTCTGTGAGAGACATTATTCAGTATTTACTGATGTGACAGAAAGAACGTCTCAGTATGTGAGAGCAGCGAAATAGTAGATGGTTGTGGCTGTGTGTGTGTGTGTGTGTGTGTGTGTGTGTGTGTGTGTGTGACTGTGACCATAATAAGAGTTGAGGTATTGTAATAAGCTGTTAATAAGTGGCTTTTACAATTATCTTTGTATGTCACTGGTTATGTCACCTGCCCTGTTTATGGTCACATCATCACTTGTTATTATGCAGCTGTCTGACATCACTGAACAACCTGAGGTCTGTTCAGCTGTCGCTACTTTACTGTACCGTTAGAGAGAAGATACAGTCATACATACACACAATCACACACCGCAAGAACTTTATTGGTTTGTTCATTTATGTATTTATTTACTTTATTTTGCTTCTTTCGCAAGAATTCACTTTTAATTGCATTTTTGATTAAGTGTGTTTATTAAACAAAGCCCAGAATTAAGAGATTTGTCTCCACTCTTTTTGTTTATTGTCGAGAGTGTGCAATATGCACGTTGAATGGCACAGACATTAACTGAAAAAACTTATTTTGTTCTTTGTTCCCTCCATATAACTACTCCTACTAATACTAATACTCAAGTATAGTACCCAGGGATCATTGCTAAACTCTTAATCAATAAACTACTTGTCCCAACACTAATTGCATTGTCAATGTTACGTTCCGAGCAGTGGCAGAGGTGTGTGGTCCCCCTGCTTGTTTTTCTCTCGCCTCTAACTTCTCTACAAGTGCGACCTCGCTAATTGACTGCCACCTGTGCAACTCTGGTGAATAGCTCATTGGGTGATGTCAAGCTTCAGGCCGACTTATCAACCGTGAGGAGCGACACTATAAAGGGAGAGGAGAAGGAGGAAGAAGGGGAGAGATCTCTAAGATTATGTTTAGGGGTTTTAAGAACGACCCAAATAAATGCTCCACTGATAGAAGCCGGTGAGTTACCATTATATCGTAGGTGAGAGAAACTATCGGTAGCCTACTACTGATACCGGGTGCGGCTAAAAGGATGTGGGAAAGAACACTCCACCACTGAGGTACTAAGTGAATGCTGGGAGTATATGAAGGGTAATAATGGTAGAGGTTTTGAATGGAATATAGGTCAGATTACAGTGAAAATGGGTTTGGCAGGATTAAGTTACAGTCCTTCAGTTGTTTTAAGCAATGTTCCTCCAGGGATCCTCCCAGATCCTTATGTGAGATCAAAATACAAGGTACGCTGGAAAGCTTGACTTATATATTTCAAAGACAATCTGGCAATCTGCTCTGGCTGAGTCAATGATTAAGTACCAGCAGGGCAGATATGAATGCATATTCGTATCTTAAATCAAGAGCATGCCTCCATAGGCAGATGGGTGATGAGACACAGGTGCAGCAGTCTGCCAGGTTGGGGAAATCAGGCCCAGGTGTCTATCACTCTCATGAAGATGGGAACAGAAAACAAGTATAGCCAGAAACCTGACCCACCTCAGGCACAGCAGTGACAGAGACGGTATTTATGTTGACAAATTATCATGGAAATCATGGAAAAGATTTTATCCAGAGTAAAGGTGTGTGCATGTGTTTTAAAGTACTCATGTGTATTTATATTATATTTATATCTATATTTTATGTAAGTATATTTTTACTGCTTTTATTTTTAACCATTTTGTCATGGATTTGTCTGCAGTAACCCTTACTGTTTTTACAGTTTTGTTTGTCTTTACTTGCTATATATAGTGTACTGATCTGTGCAATACATTAGAAGAGTGAATGGATGAATAAACATTTTTGTTGCTCATGTTTGATGTTCAAAGTGCAATGAATATCTTCATTTTCTAAACCACTGATTTGTGGTTTATAATTTACTAACTAGAAACATAGACGAGGCACACAAAACCATCAGAGATCTGAAGTTGTTTTAAATGCAATATTTATTTAGGTTGGATCAGTTACAGGTGTTACAGAGCTGTTCTTGAATGGGCCTTATGGATGGTCTTATGTTACATGATACTTGACCCAGCTCCTAACTTAAGAACAACCAGTATGAAGCTCAACCATGGATTGTTTAAGACCAATTGCAGCACTTGCAGCTGGTATCAAACACCAGGCCAGTAGCACAGTGCTGGTTGTAGGTATTTCCCTGGCTGCAGTCATAGAAGTGGTTCTTGTTGGTTGGGTCAGGGTAGAGTCCGTCAGACTTGCCAGCGCAGAAGCCAGATCCTGTGCTGCTGCCACCGCCGCCACTGCTGCCGCCACCACTGCTGCCGCCACCACTGCTGCCACCGCCGCCAGGCTGAGGCTGAGCATGCTGGGTTGGAGTGACTGGGGGCAGGGGGTCAGGACGAGCGCTGCAGGCTGAGCAGAGAAATTAAAGATTTTAAAAGATGTAAACAGGCTTATTATGTTTATTACCAGAGGCTATGTGGCTCATGCATACTGGATCCGGTTCCCAGTCCACTCTTGATGGTGTTGATTAGGGGGTATTTTCCCTGGCCACAGAAAGTGCCACTGAAATCATCCAGATCCAAACTCCACACCATGGCTCCACCGAAACCGCTCTGCTTCAACCACTGAATCTGTAGAGCGGATGAGAGGTGAAACCAAGTGTTAAATAATCTTAAAACATAAATATTTGTGACAGGAATTTACACAATTCAAAAACAACTGCATACCTTAATTTGGAAGCTCTTGACATTGTCATATCCAACCCAGAGTCCCTGGTTGTAGGCATATGGCACATCCTGGGGGGAATCCCATGCCTGAGTGGCTCCTTGCTTCAGGAAAGTGCAGATCTGATGGGAGGGAGAGATTTAGGTTAGGAATTCACACAATACTTGTGCATACAGTGTGCTGTCCTGTCTTATGCATGCACACAGATTCAGAAAAAGAAGCACAAACCTCATAGTAGGCCCAGAAGCCAGCCTGACGGGTGAAAGGTCCAGCAGGTCCGGCGCCACTGGAAGGAGCTCCCACAGCTGTGTTAGAGGAAGCCAGGCGGAAGGTGTGACCGTAGGTGGGGAAACCAACCAGCAGCTTCTCAGCTGGGGCACCATTGCTCTTCCAGTAGTTCATAGCATAGTCCTACACATGTGTAGAGTGTAAAACCGGTGTGAGCATTTGTTATGTAATTGGATTTAAAATAATTTACAGCAGGAGCCCTCACTCACCACATTGAAGTAGATCATGGATCCCTGGTCAGCAGGGCCCTTGTACAGAGGGCTGTTCTCTCCGACATTTTGTTCCCAAGAACCGTGGAAGTCGTAGGTCATGACATGGAAGTAGTCCAGCACACTGGCAAACAGATATGAGGATTAATGTTTAGTAATGGCTGTCTTCTGTACAACAAATGTGAGGGTTTGTAGTGTTCGCATGCTTCTGCTCATGTACTTACGCTCCAATCTGGGCAATCTGGTATCCAGAGTCGATGGTTCCCTTTCCAGCAGAGACAGCAGCAGTCAGCATCAGACGGGGGCGGTTGGTCTTCTTGCCCTCGGCCTCAAAGGCGCTCATCAACTCCTACAGACAGGTGATGGGAGGGAAATGGTTGCAGTTGCTATATGTAGAAAGTTTTATAGATTATAACTTTTATTTTCATAGCATTTGATGCCAATATTTTTTATGTATAACACTTTTTACTGGATCTCCTGGAGGGATTTCTTGGCAAAAACCCTTAAAAAGCAGTATTGGCAGCTTGTGTACTTCCAACAACCTGGATCCGTCTACAGCCAGAAACTGAAGAGCAATATAACTGACCTGGACTAGGACGGTGTAGCGCTGCTTATCCGCAGGTGGGGAGCCACGAGAGCCAGGGTACTCCCAGTCGATATCCAGACCATCAAACTCATACTGACGCAGAAATGTGATCACGCTGCTGATGAAGGTCTGACGATTGGCAGCAGAGGAAACCATAGCTGTGAACCTGGAGACAGGAAGACAGTCTGAGTGCTTCTACCTGTGGCACAGGTTCCCTTTGGTGGGAGTATTGATCCTTGATTCATTACTTACTTCTGGGTACCAAAGTTCCATCCTCCGATGGCCAGCAGAGTCTTCAGGTTGCTGTTCCTGCAAGCAGCAACAAAATCCCCTTTAACCTCTCGCACTCATTCGTTGTGAGCATGCATGCTTCTATGTATTCATGTGTGTTTTCATGTGTGCTGGAGTCACACTACCACTATGAGCATTTGTGTGTACTAACTGGTTCTTCAGGGCCTGGAACTCTCCGTAGAGTTTCTCATCGTCCCACTCGTAGGTCTTGATCATGTTGCTGTCCATTCCAGCAAAGGCATAGATGAGGTGGTCACAGAGACATGGGTCAACGTTGGTGGGGAAATACTTACCTGCTCCAGGACGGTACTGTCCCCAGTTAGTGAAATAACAGGAGAGGATGTAGGATGATCCTGAAACACATGTAACAATTGCGCTTACATTATGTTATCAACTTAAATATACATATCACACCAAACACTGACTGGATAAAGGGTATAATTACCTAGCTGCACATGCAGCAGGAGAGCCAGTCCTGCAGAGAGAAGAGACAGATTGAGAGTGGGTGAGGAGGAGGCAGGTTAAGTAGTTGATGAGAATCTTTCTGCATTATGCATAAGTTGAAATTCGGTTAAAATGTGTTGAAACAAAGATTCAAAAGTGTCTATGAGCTAGAAGATCAGCTTACCAACGCAGATGAGTAGCTTGCCCATGTTGCTTCTGTACAACGAACAGAGGACCAGCAGACTCTTTTATACTCCCGGGTTCCTCCCCAAATCTGCAATATCTGTAAATTATATTTGATGTGGCTTGATTACTCAGTGAAACTCAAAAGTCAAAGTCATTCATTTGTTTGGTCAAGACCAGTATCGCATTGTACTCACGGAAAGCACTGATAACCTTCAAGTACCTTTTGATAATGAAATGATCCGATTAAATTAGATGTTCTCAAGGTTATTGTTGTTGAGTGCAGTGCAGTCCAACAGCATTTTAAATAAAGGTTATGAGTTTACACTTTGCTTCAGGCTTGTGCATACATTTATTAGTAATTAATGTTTATAATGTTTATAAGTAACTCATTTTTATGAAAGCTCCGTATAATGAAAGCCAATTTCACTAAAACCCAAATAGTTCTTAGACTGCAAAATTTCCACTGCACCATTTTCCATTTACACAAGTTGTTTGATAGTGATGTTTACTCAGTTGTCTGTAAGTTATCTGCTACATGCTTTATCACCCTTAGACATAGTTTAATATCAGTATTGCTGGTCTTGTCGGCCACCTGAAATAAACTCCGGTGTAAGTCATATTGCAATGGAAAGAGGCTTTTTGTTCTTGCCTGTCTTTTCACTGTGGCTCAGCAGTTTGTTGATTGTAATGTAATGTGGATTGTGAAATTAGTCTTAAGCTGTGCCATCTCTCTAAATCTTCATTGAAGGACTGATAATGTTTTACACTCATTTATCCTCCATCTGTGAAAGTCCTGTGTTAGCTTGTTCATTAAAGGGGACACATTTGTTCTGAAGAGGTTGACATACATTTAAAACTGCAATTTTAATCAACAAAATGTTAGATGTGTATCTGTAATTTGTAGCACTAAGTTATTTAGATGGAAACAGCCACCTTATAAAAAGGTTCAATTATGAGCTCAAAACAGAAAAGGTGATTTTTACATAAAATTAATAGCAAACCAAAGTCTGTGGTATTTCAATAATGATAGACATTGAATGGAGCCAGACACAATTTAATAATGTAATAATAATGCAGCAATAAATGGTCTGCATAAATTAAAGCTTTTCCCATTTTTGAATGTCCTTATGGAGGTGAATGATTTGACACTGGATGGAGGATAAAAACTAAGGTGAACAGCTCATGGAGCACCCTGACCATCATATTTATGAAATAGATAAAAAAAATAGACTCTGAATTAATGACTAGAAATGGACTTCAACATATAATGTTTCCAATTATTCAGCTGTCTTACATTTCAAGTCCTGTTCACAGAGATACAGTAATATCACTTGTTTAAAGCTGCATCTATTTCTGCATATAGCTGCATACATTTCAACCTGTATTTATTCAGGC
>JAVQJF010043294.1:0-12749 GCA_036023855.1 Gadopsis marmoratus
TGACTGGCAACCAGTCCAGGGTGTTTCCCTGCCTCTCGCCCAAATGTTAGCTGGGATAGGCTCCAGCCCCCCCCTGCGACCCTTCGGGATAAGCAGTCTGGATAATGAATGAATGAATGAATGAATGTCAGAAATTGTTTCCAGAAACCAAAGAGTGTTACTTTTAAAATCCCAATTTATTTGTGGATCATTACCAGGATCATGTTTATGAAGAAATCTAACGAATAAGCAACTATTTAGTTCCCAGATTGTCAGCAATTAATTTTATATGTTAATCAGTGAAATGTAACTGAAATACAGCAATATAACATGAAAAAACTGGACCACGTTCATATAGATATTATTTTTCCCACTACAGTGCTATTTAACTACAGATGTAGATCATTGTGATGATTATTGTGATGACAAATGATGACCATCTGCTCTTCAACATGTCCAACAACAATACGTTTCCTATGAGGAAACTCTCTCCACAGGATTCTCAAACTGTCACTGTATCATGATGGGGAGACCTCAGTGTTTAAAGGGGATGAAAGTGGTGAACATAATTGTCGCAACCTCTAACATGCCCACCTATAATGTATGATAATGTTTTCTTTCCCACTCTGTATCCAAGCACCCCTGGTGCACCAGGTGAGCCTGGCCACGAAGTTGCCAAAAGTCAGTTTTTCACTCACCATGTTGTTACTGAACCCGGAAACCACGTTCTGCTCATTTAGGACATTTGCATGCCCTGTAGAACTCAAAAGTAGTAGCTGCAGCTTAGGTATCTGTAAAAAAATTCATTCCAATTTGATATCCTGAAAAGCGAACGTCTGTGTCTTTTCGCCATGATCGGCATGTAATCCATTGCTTTTTCGCCCCCTATACTTCCCAACACTCCTCCACCATTCCGATGGTCACGATGGGGGGGTAATCCCTCTTTTTTGTGCTCCCTCAATCCCTCCGTTTGTTGGATATGTGGAGTGTGTAATGGATCATTAGCCAGCAGAATAACTATGGCTTTTGACAGCATGTTGAGAATTTGGCCTTAATGTGCTGCTTAATGTGTGTATGTGTGTGAGAGAGTGTCAATGTATTTTTCTTGTATTTCTGAAACAATGTGTGGGTGTGTGTGTGTCTATGCGTTGTTCATGTTCTGTGCGTTGTGTGTGTGTGTGTGTGTGTGTGTGTGTGTGTAATGGGCATAATCTGCGCTCTGAGCACTGTGAATTTCACATTGAGAAGTGTAATAACCGGATTACCACATGCTACACAGAGGGCTCCCAAAACAGCTCCTTACGTTCTTCAAACATACACACACAGACAGACATGCATGTGTTTTTGGTCAATTTGACAATAATATTTTCAAAAGTGGGTTCTTGAGATAAGACAACAGCTTTAACATTGTTTACAGTACTCCTGGAAATATAGGAATGCAAATGTATTTTTGAAATTGATCTACCATTCTTTTAACCATAGAACAAATGTTTTGGTGAAAATGGAACCAAAAGTCTTTGTGTGTACATATAAGTCTTTTCAATTTTCCATTCTAAATGCAGTTTGTACAGTAAAATTTCAAAGGTTTAACTCGAAAACTATACCGTCCCCACAGCACCCTTCAATTTAATCCTCCTCTCAACTACCAGGTTATTTTATAAGATGCCTGTTCTTTTAGTTGAGTGGTGGCTGCAGCTGCATCGCAGAGTAGATGCAAGATAATGGAGATCTACTGTAGATGCTGCCCACCATCATATAGAATGACAGAGTACTCAGGAAAACCTGAGTGGATTTGTAATTTAGTATAGTATAAAACCTATAAAACATACATCTATTTTAGTGACTGTTCCAGTAATAGGAAATGTACACCCACACAACACACAAATGAATGCTGTGCCACACTATATTACGTTCAATATGTGTGCATTCATTGATGCGTTTGTCTACTATGACCTAGCCTATGTTTACCTCATATCTATCTAACTATTCATCATCTGTCTTTGCTCTGACTCAACTGCTTCCGGCCCCCTGGCTGTGCTTTAGTGGTGCCTTAGTCTATTGGCTGTCTTTGATCTGACCTTCAGTCAGTGCGTACTTGCACTGCAGTATCACATTAACATTTGGAAATGGACACATTTTCTGCTTGTCAATTTATACAGTACAGGATATACAGTAACCTAACAAGGTGCTTTAAATTGGTTTTAGGAGACATCTGAGAGTCACCATTATTAGCAGAGAGACTGGGGTATTTACATTTTAGTCTGTTTGCTTGCATGACAGTGAAATATTCTGAATATAATTTAAATGCATGTATATATTGACATTTAGCATTGGACTCAGACCTCGGCTGAACTGTGCTTTTATTTATTTATTATTTATTTAAAATATGAAAAAGGTGCACTGTAATTGGTCCATCGTGACCATTTTGACTGACTTCCTGTAAAATCTGAATATCTTGTTAGTGGTTACGCTCACGGCTAGAAGCTCGTACATAAAACTTGTAGCACAATTTGCAGCCTGATGGGGGTGCGTTAGCTGGTACACAATTGGCATGAATTTTATTAGTTAAAATAGCTGTAGGTTATAATACAAACAGTGAGTTGGGGTGCTTATTTATGGAATTTTGCAAGTAAAGTAGACCTTAAAAGGCCTTTGTGAACTTTATTAAGATGCAGCTGCCAACACCCACAGCAAAAAAGAATGAAAAAGAAAGATAAATGTTATGATGCTTCAAAAGAGATACTGATTATTGAAGTAATGAGATACCAAAAGGTTTAACAAAGCACCAACATGTTTTAAATCTAACTTACAAAATGTTTGGACATCTAACACTGTATTATGAATTTAATGTGTGAGTGACTGATCACCAGTGTCAGATCAGGTGGGCGGTGCTGTCTTTATAGAATTCAAAGTTAATTTGGACTTGTCATAGTCAAATGCAAACAGGGACAGTCTTCTTGTAAATGTCTCCCTAAAAAAGTATGCAGACCCAATTGGTGGTGTTTATTGTACCTCCTGTATGTGAGTGTTTTACAATGGTCAGAGACTCTTTATTTACAACATTCCTACTTTCTTCCCCCGGTTCTTTAGAGGCAGAGAAATTTCACATAAAAATGATCAAAGTATCAAATAACGTTTTGGTTAATTTGTTGGTGAATTCAATGCTGGATTCAGATTTGATAAAGTGTTGTCTGGTGACAACCAATGCAGATGACACACAAACTGCACTTTAAGCTGGCATGTCCGTCTGAATATATCACAAATGTTTCTGGAGCAAAATCCATGATGCATCTGAAACTAGTTACAAAAGGCTCAGTACATCTGTCCTTTAATCATAGGCTGGTATTTGAGTGCTGTATATGTAGGACGTTTGATGATTGGTGGCTTTGGTCTTGCAGGGGCAGAGTCAGCGAGGAACAAAAGGATGAGGAGGCGGCTGAACAGAGAGACCGGCAGAGTGTCCTCTTACTACCCTGAGATATTCACACACATGCACATGAACGCACACACCGGCTTGTTAAATATGGCAAAATCAGCATACGTGCACACACAGATACATGTTTATGAGAGAATTAAGCAAGCAAAAAGACACAATGGATGTAATTTAAAGACTAAGATTAAATCTGCAATGAACTTTGTTGTGCAAATAGATGAAAATAAAAATGTAATCCTTTGAGAAAACATTGATTAAATGCTGTTTTGATTTATCGCTCTCTTTGTACGTGTCCATGTTGTTGTGTATGCTATGAGATACATGCTTGTAGATGGATTAGCTGAAGGTATAAAACAAACGACCAGACAGGCAAAGGAAGAAGACGGGAGGGTAGAGCTGACGGGAAGATAAATGGTGAGTTACGTGTAATTCTCAGCAGGAGTCTGCTTGTTTGTCAGTGTGTTAAGGGACAGTTGGCTGCGCTGCCAGTTTAAACGCACACCACACTTTTCTCTGTTGTGATAAGTTTGTTTCTTAATAAGGTTAGGGTGGCACTGGATCAGGTCAGACTGTCCACACAGACACTGAAGAGCTGCGACAGTGATAAATTATGTTTGTATGGGAGGGAATAAGGAACTGTGCCAATGGCCACTGCTGCCATCTGTGTGTATGTGTGTGCAGGAGTGGAGGAAGATAAATACCAGGCCCTGGAACCAGTTTGTCGTCTCTGTGGCGAATATGTACATGCACTGTTGGTGTGTTTTTTCTGCGTTCTACTGTTTTGCATTACCCCACAACCAGTCCTAATCCATCATGACTGCTACTGTCATCAGCTGAGTTCACGACCCGCCATCCACTACTTTATCTCTGAGGTCAGCCTACCTCAAACTCAGAGGTAGAATGGATGTCAAAGATGCCAATTTTTGTGATTGAATTTAAGATTAAGGTTAATTTGCGCACTGCACGTGGGCATGTGTGTGAATATGAGCGGTAGCGCATGTGGCCCTGCTCTTTTCTTGAGGCACTGTGGAGGGATATACGGGTGTTATATTTGTCCTGACGTTAATCGCTCGAAGCGGACAGCAAAAGCCCTGTAATCCAACAGCAATCACCACATGACTGATTGATAGCACAGCGACAGAGAGAGTAGGGCCGATAGACAAGGGGAGAGAGAGGTGAAAAGGTAGATCTTTGTTATTGTGTCCTTCACTTTATAACTTACATTTTAGGAGAGGAAAATAACAGACATAAATCTGATGGATATCGAACCGCTAGGCTGGGTTTAAACAACTCTCAGATCTGCTCTCTCTCTCTATCCAGCTCTCCTTTCTCACTCTCTCTTACCTGCACACACTCATGCATACAAACGGAAAGAGGACGGGAAAAAGAGAGCTGACCTTTGATAGATTTGGAGTTGTCTGTGATGTTGTTGATGCTGTCAGAAAGACAGTGAAACTGGAGGAGTTGACATTTAACTCCACTATATTAACTGACCCTTCTCCGGAACTGGAGTTCAGACTGGGTGTGTTGCAAAAAAAGCAGACGGACAAATACGCTGCGTTATGAAACTAACTTTTTTTTTAGTTGTCAGGGACGAATGTAGTCAACTTTTTCTTACAGTGAATTTTTTATAAGAAATCTTTTACCTTTTTTAGCATAACACAACAGACTCCGGTGGTAAATCTAATAGAAGAATGTGGCTCCTTGTCGCTGTGATTTTTACCATATTATCTATTTTCGGATATTATGGGTTTTGGCAATTTCTTTGACAGCAAGTTGCACGGTGGAAACATTTAGTTCTGCCTCCGGCTGCATGTCCACTTGTTTTTTGATAAAAAACCCTTTCAATTCACCTCACTCAGAATGCCCTGAAAGGACTCCCTTGTTCACACAGTCTCACAAGTCACCTACAGTGAGCTGCAAAGGACAGCAGCTGCATCCATGTGTGACGGGTCCACAAATAAACTGTGAAATGGGTAAAATGGAAGAAAGGCCACCTGTTATGTAGAAAGGAGTTGTTTTCCCTACTTGTTCTACACTTTGTAACCTTTTTATGAACTCTCAAGGGAATCCTCTGTTAAATCTTTACTGAGTGAATTTGTAGTCTTCTGTCCTTTATATGTATGTTGTCCATAGGTTCGGTTGATATTGACAAAATATGGTGAGGCCATCACCAAATTAGGTCCATCTCCCAGTTCACTGTATTATGTCCATGTATGTTCACGTGTTGGTACAGGGAATGCACTTCTTTGTTGTCTTCTTCTTCTCCTAGTTCTAACTGCTGAGAACTTTGGCATCCAGGTGCATTACCGCTACCTTCCGCTCCAGAGAAGGGAAAAGACAATAGACTTAATATCTACATCCCTGCAACATTTCAGTCTCCCTCATTCCAGCAGCTCAAGAACAACATGATTACCCTTGACCCTGAGAACCCACCAGGACAGTAGCACCATCAGTCTTTTTTTACCTGTACGCTTCTTCGAGTACGCTATCTACACTGTTGTATGAATGAGGCATATTTTCCGTGGATGTGCCAACTAATCATCTCTATTGAAGTCCTGCTGCCTCATTACAGGAGAGGGAGAATACGTGTTGACTGTCATCTGTGAAACATAAAAAGCCTTGTAGCTACTTAGTTAGTGCGGGCTGCCGTATGTGTCAACCCTATAAATCTCAGGCTCTGAATAGACGTAGCAGAATAGTGTAGCACAGCTGTGGGATGTCTTTGGTAAATAGCAAAAGATAAAAATGCAATATCTTGTTTGTGCATGTGTGAACACCACATATATTCCCATAAAGATACATCGCAAGCATGAGCTCAGTTATCTGACAATATAGATGGAGAGATATATAATATTGTCTCAAACCAGCCATACCGTTTTATTACATTAGCTCCCAAAGGATTCCATAGTTCTCTTACTTTAATAAACCCAAATCCGTGTTTCATGGACATATAGTTTTATCATGTCCCTGCGGTCTCCTCACATGATGCAGCCCACCCAGCTTTAACGCAAATGTGGCTGGGTATTACTTTCAATGTTAGAGCCCTGCCTATACTTAATATGCTGAGATGGAAGTACAGTGTGCCCTGGACAGAAGGTTCATGCGGAGAAAGTTATAATGGAGGGGAGGAGAGAGGGAGATGAAGTGAGAAAATACAAAGGACAGAGAGGTTGAGGAGGTGGAGGATAGAAATTAAAGGAAGGCGAAGAGAGGACATGAAAGAAATGGGGCGGCACTAGGAGGGCGAGCGCTATCTAGTTTGATAAGGAAATGTATTTCCCCTCCCTCCCTTTGCAGGTCTACATCTCTCCCTCCCTCCGTCTGTTTTCTCCACCTTGCCTTTTTTCTTCTTACACTTGTTTCATCATTCCGCCTTCAACCATTTCTTCCTAACTCCACCCCTTTAGTTCTCCTGTATTCTTCTTCCCGCCCTTCTTCGTCTTCCCCTCCTCGCCAACACTCCTTTCCTAATTCCACCTCTTTTCCTGCTACAATTTCTCCTTTCCTTATGTCTTTCTCCATTGCTGTCCTTTCATCTTCCCCAACTCTTCATTCCTTTCTACTGTAATCCATTTGTCCCCTGTCCCTCCTGTACAGTGGCAGGTCCCGGTACCCTGGCTGTGCCAACAGGACTTGCTGACAAATCGATACATCACCGTAATTGATTCTGTCGGGGTTCAAAGTGTTTAATGAGAGCCCCCCTACTCATCCTCCTCCTTCCTGCATGTGGGCTTTGGCGCAGGCCAGTTTAATGGTTAATGAAGCTGAGGCTTTCATGTGCAGTGAAGTGCTGCTGGTGGTGGGTGAAAGAATGGGGCTGGGGGGTGAGGCAGGTGAAGGGGTTTGGGAGATGGAAGGCCAGTTTGGGGTGGTGGGGGTTAATCAGAGCAGTTCCCAAGGTGATGGATTGGTCCAACTGGTTAATTAGGACAGGTAAAGGCTAGATGTAAAATGTCTGTCCTTGGGAGAAAAGAAGCATGTGCCAGGTAGGAAGTAAGAATGTGTGTGTGTGTGTGTGTGTGTGTGTGTGTGTGTGTGCATGTGCATGCACTCATATGTGCTTTTAGTTGCTCACAGCTTCTTTGACGACATGACTGCGGCCAACCTGTTGGCGGCACTTTCATCAATTACAGTCTGTTCTATCTTTGACCCACACCTGCAGTGGATAACCAGAGGCTCACACACAGATGCCAGAAAATACCATGAAGACCAATCATAAAAGAGGTAGCAGTAGAAAGAAAAAAAAAAAGGGGAAGAGAGATGATACAACAGACAAATCTGTTTTTCAGCTGAAAGAGCGCAGAAGGCCAGAGAGTGGACGAGAGAAGAGGGAGAGATAGAGGGTGATATAGTGTGTGTGTAGTGGGGATGGGGAATCTTATGGACAGTGAATAATTAATATCAGCAGCCTGTAAGACACTAATGAATAACACGGGAATATATCAGCTCACCGTTTGCGTCTCTCCTCTCCCCTTCACTCTTCACACTCTGCTCTCCCTCCCTTCCTCTCTGCACTGGATTCGTTTCTTCCGGCTTTAATGAGAAACACCTGTTAGAGCTCCTTGTTAGGCACCCCTTGTTCAGGTCCCATTGGACTGCTAGTCCCTCTCCTCTGTACAGTGCGCTCTCTTTGGTTCAATAATGAAAATATGCAATTTTGAGGACAGCCTTTTGCAATCGTGAGGTTTTGGTTTGTCAGATTGTTAGAGTTCAACATTTTGTGGATGGAGAAAGGAAAAAAATATTTTTGTTAATGCTACAGAAGCAATAACAAATACTGATTGATATTGCAGTTCGTGGGAATTTTATGTACATACGTTGTTTATTTACATTTGATTAATCAACTCTGGATTTACCCCAACCCAGTAATAATTAAGCTGCAATTACCTACTGTTCACTGGCAAACTTGATGATCCTCCTGTATCATAATTTATATCCCGTCGGGCGTGACGTCATTGTATTTTAAAGTGTGGGGGAAAAAAGTCCCCTTTTTCTACCCACTTGAGTTTGCAGCTGTGACAGTGACATCCTCTGGAAGTGGTAACTCACACGGATTTGTGTTTCATGTCTTTGTATTAAGATTTGACTGAATCATGACTCTTCTTTTCGTGTCTCACTTTCCCCTCACACAGTATGTTTGCCTCTCGTCTCTCCCTCCGCGCCTCCCCTTCAACTTGCCTCCCCGAGGAGGCTGTTGCCTTTCTCTTTTGGCTGTCCTGCAGAACGTCCATGCCTGTTACAGACCATATCCTGTAATTGCACAATTAGTTAAATTAGAGAGGAGCACAGTGAACATTTCAATCCCCACCTCCCCTTGTAATGTCAATGCCGTCTGAATAAGGCCTCATCCACATGTTGTTCCCTCTGAGTTGGCAATCTAAGGTGGTAATCCTACTTTCAGGGATCACCTAGTCTTGTTCAGAGTCGCAGGGTGTGTGGTCACTGAGGCTAACATTAAGCTAGCTGTTGATGGTAAGTACATACGTCGTAAATGTTGGCTGGCTGTTTGTAACCACAAAGTATTGTATTGTATTGTATTTATACACATGTTAAATACAGATATTAGATGTGTGAAGATATATCTGGGATAAACAGGAAATGTATATTGTTGATAGTATATTTCCCTTTTCTTAATACTTCTTAAAATCTCTGCACAGCATTTATTCTGTTTTTGACTTTATTTGCTGTGTAGCATTTTATAAAGCTTTGAAATCTTCTCTCTCTCTCTATCAAATCCACAACGAGCTGACTGAAATGTTTTTTTCTTCTTCACCTAAACCCTTCTAAACCACTTATCGTGCGGCTGAGGCCTATCCCAGTATGTACTGGGTAAGAGATGGTAATGTTTTTGTATATGAGAGTTCCAGCAAATTCTAGTGGCTGGTGTCATATTTCATTCATACTATGTCTTTTACAGTATATGCTTTGTCAAATATTAGTTAAAAGCCTAACTGTTTCCTGATATGCTCATATTTGCTCTGTGTATTTGTTTGTGCTGGTATTTGCTGGAAATGCAAACTTAACACTGCCTTCATGTTCAGTGTAGTGCTGTGTTCAACATAGTGTATATTTCCACATTTCTATTTCAATGAAATCACGCTTCTCTATCTGGCAGTCCGATGGTCGAGTCTGGGTTTGGCGAATGCCAGGCGAACATTACCTGCCTGACTGCATTATGCCAACTGTAAAGTTCGGTGGAGGAGGGATAAAGCGATGGGGTTGTTTTTCAGGGGTTGGCCTTGGCCCCCTAGTTCCAGTGAAGGGAAATCAGCTTCATTTTACCAAGTAATTTTGGAAAATTCTATGCTTCCAACTTTGTGGAAACAGTTTAGGGAAGGCCCTTTCCTGTTGCAGCATGACTGTGCCCCAGTGCACAAAGCAGGTCCACAAAGGCCTGGTTGGATGAGTTTGGTGTGGAAGAACTTGACTGGCCTGCACAGAGCCCTGACCTCAACCCCACTGAACACATTTGGGATGAACTAGAACGGAGATTGCGAGCCAGGCCCTCTCGTCCAACATCAGTGTCTGAATTCACAAACGCTCTTCTGGATGAATGGGTAGAAATTCCCACTGACACGCTCCAAAATCTTGTAGAAAGCCTTCCCAGAAGGGTGAAAGCTGTTATAGCTGCAAAGGGGGGACCAACTTCATATTAATGCCTATGAATTTGGATTGTGATATCATTAAACACCAGCGTGCTCCTGCTTGAGCTAACCGCGTTTTTAAGTATAATTGCATGAAACAGGCTATGAAGAAACCCATTGTGCGCACTCTACAAAGCAATGTTCAGATAAATACAGGTACAGTCACGGAAGAACCCACTTACTATACAAATGTAGCAAAAATGAAGTGACAGGCACTGATATGTCGGAGAGACATTGAGGGAGTGGAGATTGTGTCGTCTTGCTCAGTCTTGCTCACTAAAGGATGGTTACAGAAAACCTTCCTGCCATTCAAAATCACTCTTACACTTTACTGACTAAATGTCTCTGACAGCTTAACCAACTGAGCAAAAAGCTTGTCAGAAAAAAGACAAAAAGGCTGATTGGCATGCAGTATTCTTGTGTGTGCAGTTACTTATGTAAAAGTATAACCCTTATGTAAACATACTCCACTTGGTCCAGCATTCAGAATTTTGCTTACAGCTGCACTAATGAATATTTTTGTATGATTGGTCAATTGCTCATAAACAATGAGAAAAGGCTCACTGTACACTACCTACCCAGCACCAAACGGCAGACAAGTTGGCGACTAGCTGGTGAATACAGTGGCGCATTTAGCAGTTAAATGTTGCTAACATTGTTCCGTATTTGCTCGATGTATAAACCTTTAGCTAACATGTCAAAGTGATAATATGTTCATGTTGTGTTTGCAGCTTGTTGCGCTGAACCCAAGTGGCCAATAAAATCTTTTAATGCAGGTTAAAGTAAAAGTATCATCAACAAAATGTACAGACGTTACTCATTACTGATGCAGTTACTGTACATACAGTAAGCGGCTATAGGGGTGAAGCTAATTTTAACTACTTTATATACTGTTTGAAAATGTTCATACATTTTCTGTGTAAAAGAAATGTACAAACTACATTTCCTAAAATGTAGTTGAGTAGAAGTAGCATAAAATGGAAAATGGCGCCTCAAAACACCACTAAAATACAGTACTCAGGAAAATGTAATTAGTTGCATTCCAGCCCTCTGTGTGTGTCTGAATGTGCGTGTGTTTGTGTGTGTGTGTGTGCCCTTGCCCACATAAAACCCACACAATTGGTAGAAGACAAACCGTCAGAAATAGAACAACACAACAATAAGTCACCAAAGTTAAAGAGCTTTCCATTTATGGAAATGAGCTAAAGTGTCTCAGACTGCATTAGACACTTATTATTTGTTTGCTGATAGATGGCTGTGTGTGTGTGTGTGCATGTGTGTGGAGGCAGTTTAATGGGGATTGATAATAATGCGTTTGTGAGTGTTTTTTGATGAGTTAGGAGATGAGAGGGTATCTCTCGCAGCTGCATACATATTAATAACAGTTGGGGTGTTCGGGGGGGGAATACTACTGCTCCACTAATACAGCTCGCATGCATGAAGGCACACACACACACACACACACAAGGCTAAACACAGACATGAGTATTTCTTTCTTTTCTACCGCCATGTATCTCTCATACATATGCACCTAGATAAGGATGCATAAACACAGCCAGCCAAGTGCCTTCCCCCACACACACACTCGCACATATCTACTCTCTCTGGGTCTGATAAACTTGCTTATGACAGCTAATAACTCCCCTATTCCCTCTGGTCTTAATTAGGGCCAGTTATTACAGCGTGTTTGATGCTCTCACTCTCTCGTGCTCTTTTTCTCTCGCTCCTCACTCTCTCTATTTTTTTTTTTATTTCTCCCTCATTCTCACACTGTTGCACAGCTTGATTCCTGCATGCTGTTGAGAGTGAAACGTGGAGAGGAAGGAGGGAGGGCGACTTGGAAAAACTCCTCTCTGCCTCTCTGTTGGGGGTCTGTGCAACTCGTCTGCACCCCACACAAACACACACCTAATTACTATTCCCTGCTTCTTTCTGTTTTGCATTTAGGTGTCTTGGCTCAACTTGGCTCCATGCAATTTGTGGTTTCACTGCTTCTTTTTTTTTTTGGCTGCTCAAAATTGGGAGAGGTATGATAGATGTCATGAACTGGACTTGAACTCACAAGATGATTGATGTCAAGTGTGCGTCTTTTATCTCCAAAAAACCTCCATGTTTGAGGGGAAGAAAAACAAATTTTCCTCATTGACATTCATACATGTTTCCATATTGTACTGTCCACTTTCAAAGTGTTTCACCAGACCAGGGTCATAGAATTAACAAAGGAATGCCAAAAATTGGTGAAATAAAACAGGTCGCACTATTGCACCATGAGGGATTATGGACTGGACTGGACTGGACTTCACATTTTGACTGCTTCATGTTACTCACATGCTACAGTTCTTTCCATGAAATTCTTATTGATGAAATGAGATATCCAGAACACATCTTTTCTAATAAGATTATTAACAATATATCTCCAATGTTGTCCAAGGATAGTTATTGAATTACATCTTAGACTGAGAAAATCTTAGATTCTTTTTTTTTTAAATGATGAAAATCTGGAAAAGTCTCCAACTTATTTAACCCACTCAATGTTTGATACAATGTCCCCAGTGTAAGGCACAGTTAAAAATATCAAATCAAATCAAATCAAATCAAATCAAATTTTATTTATATAGCGCTATATCATAACAAAGTTATCTCATAGCACTTGTAAATATAGAGCAAGTCCAAGCAAACTCTATATCTAC
>JAVQJF010043297.1:0-12097 GCA_036023855.1 Gadopsis marmoratus
GATAGATAGATAGATAGATAGATAGATAGATAGATAGATAGATAGATAGATAGATAGATAGATAGATAGATAGATACAGAAGTAGAAACCTTTTTGGACCCTTTCAGGGTCCAGCATGAAATGGCAGAACTCAATCGAAGCGTGTGTCAGCATTTCTGATCATTAAACTAATGTCCAGAATTAGGGATGGAACTCTGTCCCCCCCGTTGTCGCCATTAATCTATTAGTGTTTATTGACTGGTCTAGTTTCTTGCTTGGAGATAATCATGTTTCTCCAATGCGCCCTATTTACGCCTCCTTGCTTTGCTGATTTGACAGAGTTGGGAGATGCTGAGACAGACTAACGTGCCGAAACTGTCAAATACTGTTGTGTTCATACTCTGCTGGGCCAGGGTCTCTGTCCTCTGCACACGGTTGCCCTAATTCTGTTGACGAGAGTGTGTAACGAGGCCTGTCTGAGCTGCTTAGCAAAAATGATTTAACCAGAACAATGGTTTATGGAGGGAGTGATCAATAGGTTATCAAGACATAATTAAACATAGCAGGAATGTTTCATTCCATTTGGATTTCTCTTTTTCTGTGACTTACTTTCATGTTAACAAAATGCACGTAATTTATGTTATATGTATGTCCTTTAAACAGTAGGCATAATTGATAATGTAGATTTGATCACTGTGAGGTAATTTGATTGATTTTACTTATAGCACTAAGTGAATATGAAAAAGGTTTTAAATGTAGGCTACTGTATCCTTGCTAAAGGCTTAGTCACACCAGAATTAAAACTTTAAAACAGAAATCAGTTAAAGCTGCACTAATCGACATCTTTATATAATCAATGGTTCAACTGACTAAGTGTAATGTCAAGGGGGTCAATGTCGTGACGAATCCACAAAGAAATATCCCGAGGCTCTGCAGTTACCCTCAGCTCCACTTAGCTTTAGCAACTTTTTAGCATTGTTTTGGTTTTATGGCCTGCAAACTTTACTGATTCACTGTCAGCATTCTCATCAGTGGTGTTTCTGGATTCAGAAGGCATCCGCTTTCAGCTAAACCTGATAAACACACAGTACGCTGCCAAAAGTTAGTGACTAGTTGGGGAACGTAGTGGAGTGAACAGATAAAGAGCCAGACATCCTGAGGAGTCGAGGAAATCCAGTAATGCAATGGAATAACCACAAACAGCAGTTGCAAGTAACCGTAGCTTGAAATTCAACTTTGGTGAACTCTGACACATAAATTTGCACTGTTGACCAACTGGAAACTGTCCGGTTCCCCCCTTTCCCTAAAAGGTTAGCGCTGTGGAGACAGTCTAAAATGGAGGAAGTGGTCATATTAGCTCCCGCCATCCAATTTTATATAACCCTCCTTTGCTGAATACGAGGCACTGACAACATAGCTTTCCTGTGGATAATACAGTACATTTTTACCAATTTAAAACCATTGTTTACATATTGATCTAAGATTCAACAATGATGAGAATATTTCCCTTTAAGCATACTTCAGAGTAATCTAATTAATTTGGCAGACATCCGTTTTTACAGTAAGTAATGGATTGCAGTTACACAACTTTCTTGTGAACAGACCAATGAAAAACTATATGCAACCCTACCTACCAACACCTGTTGTGAACAGGATTGGGTTTTTGATCCAGCAGCGGCGGCAGCAGAGGGTCATTTCAGCAAATTAATGGTTGAACACTGCCTTCATGGCACCGGCCCCCTTAATCAAACTCTAATGACAGGATTGTGAAAAAAACCCACACAGGATTTTAAAAACAAAAGAGTAGAGGTGTGATGAGGTGTCAGAGCAAAAATAAATAATAGGCAACATATGTCAGAGACACCCAGCAGTAATTATGCAACAATATGTGTGTCTGCGTATACAAATGCATGTAAATTAAATTCATGTTTACTTATGCATGCGTGTGTGCTACACTGATGTGCACGTCTGCTTTTGAGAGCATTTGAGGGCATCCATGCATGTGGGGGAACATGTACGCCTCTGAGCCTGTGTGTGTGTGTGTGTGTGTGTGTGTGTGTGTAACAGTACTAAATGTGGCGAGAAAGGGGGGTGGCAGCAGAGAGTGATGGATTGTCTGTGTGCTGCAGGCTGAGTCTCCAGGGAGGGACACTGCTACATCCTACCAGGGAGGGACAACTTAGAGTAATTGGGTCACTGGTACTGGGAGGAGAGTTTCCACCCAGCCATGCTTTTAAGTCAGAGTGGCACAAAAGGTAAGGAGAAAGGAGGATAAGCAGTGAGGTAGGAAGGGTGATAAATAACGAGAATGTGGTCTACGCGAAAGAGAAAAGCAGAAAAATAGAAGCAGAAAAGAATGGGAGCAATAAAAAAAACGGGGAGCAGGAGCACAGCTGGCATGAAATAAGGTGGTATTTTGTTTTTTTTTTATACCTCCTAGAAAAGCTGCCATGATTACAGGCAGCCATGCATTCGAGTTTGTTTTTTTATTTTTTCATTTTTCCTGTGCAGGCTGGAGTTAGGATAGATTTCAGCGTGTATGGCCTCCTATCAGGAAATATACAATATGCAAAAAACAACAAAAAAAAAAACTGGCTGAGCTGACTCTTACATGTATCATGCTCTTCTTCTGTTCTTCAGGTGGAGCTCAGCGGTTATAGCAGATCAAACTCTCCTTTAATGAACACAAAGAGGTGCAAATCACAAGCCGGGGGGGGGCAGTCTTCAGGCCTCTCATGGGTTCTGAGAGGGGGACACGAAGGGATGAGAAGAGGGAGAGATGAAGGGAGGAGACAGAGAGAAATGTGGGCGTCCTCTGCTGCTTTGGCAAGACTGAAAGGTCAGAGACTGAGTATTGTGTAAATCTATCACTACAACGCCGGAAGGCTAAGCTGGCTGCCACCCTGCTGTTTCTGGCCCTGTCTCTTACTCTAGCCCGACCAGGTCAACTGTCTCTTTATAAGTTTATGAACACATACTGTATATGTAAATCTCACATTTTGATGAATTTGCATCATCTTCAGCTGCATCAGCCTCTTATCCCAGTCTTACAACATGCAGGCCAGGTGGATTTGAATCTGCAAAGTGCCGATTGGTGTGAATGACTTTGTTTGAAACTGAAGCCCGGTGCATTCTGGGATACGCTAAAGCCTGGTATGACCCAGAATAATATGACCCCATGATAGGTGGAATATAGTATGTAAGAAATAAAGCACAACTGGAATAGTAATGCCAATACCAAGAGAGTTTTAAAGAGAGTTTAGAGTTTTTTAGAGTTTTAAAATCCAGTAATGACATATCAGCCTGCCACATAACACAAAGATATTTTTTTTAAGGAATCCCTTAAGTAAAATGTTTAAAAGAATTATGACCACAGTACAGTATGGACTGAGTGGAACATTTTACAACCAAAACTTAAACTTGTCAAGGCTTTCTGGTGGACAAACTATGTAATGGCGACAATGTTTCTAAATTACCTTAAACATATTTGGGCATTTCTGTACTGCAATTTGTTGTTTCTTACAATTATACAAATATATGGTATCAGCCATAAGTTAAAGTTGGCTGACATATCGGTCCAGAGTATTTACTGGTCCAGCTCTAGTAAGAAACATTTAGCCTGAGGTCTGTTTTTGTCATTTATGAATTTTAAGTGCTCATATTTTTTATATTGTTTGCATTAGATAACACACATTAGCTACATTTTATCCAGAACGCAATCTGATTAAAAATTATGTGAAGCATTGAATTCTGAGTTTATCATTCTAGACAGGGCTGCGACTAATGATGCATTTGCATTATTGATCAATCTCCAGACTATTTTACTTCAGTCCCCAAAAAAAAACCTCTAATTAAAAGTTTGCATCAGCCCAGGTCTGAAATCAGCATGGGCCTTTTGTTGCATGTCATGCCCTCTCTCCCTCCCATGCCTTTCCTGTCTCTCTCTATTGTCACTGTCCAAAAAAAGAATAAAATAAAATCTTTAAAGCTTTTTATAAAGACCAGTGGGTTGGGTTGTTTTTTTTTTTTTGCCACACGACAAGTGTTGCATTTTATGTTTCCAGCAGGGACATCATGTAACAATAAAAGACACCTTGGATGAACAGACAAATGAGACAGCACCACTTACAGAAACTCCAGCCCCATCAACAACAACAAAGAGAAATAGGGAAAAAAAAAAAACAGTGGACACACTGACAAGTGATTTCTGAGAAAAATGATACTTCAGCAAAGATGGGACCAAATAAAAAATAATGATCATGCAATTTTCTGCATCACAACTTAAACACATGTCACAAATGGTGAATATATCAGTTTGAAACAAAAGCTACATTTAGATTTTTGCACTGTTACCCAGAGTGACCCACTGTGAAAAATGGGAAAGAGAGCGGAGACATGACATCAAGGTTACAACCTTGTTTCAGACCAATGAAGCAAATACGACACAAGAAACTCTTCACTCTTTCACTTCTACATCGATGTTCTGATTCCCCCATTTGCATGTATCTTGCTCTGCTGTCCTTCACCTCTTTTTCTTCTTCCTTTTTCTTCCACTTACATCTTTGCTCCCATTTGCATTGTCTTTTTTTATTTCACCTGCACTTGTCCTCCTCCTGCAACACTATCCATCATCTGTTCAGCCCTTGGACAATTCGCACATTTTAACCATATCACTGCTTTTACGGGTAGAATTAATGCATATTCATTTACATAAACACAGTATATCCACAATTTTGCTATTCTTAACATTTATTTGTCTCAGCTCCTGATTTTCTTAAATGGGACCTATGATGCTTTTCCTTATTTTCTGTCATTATTATTATGTTGCAGTGTTGGATTGTCATATGAAACGTGGCCAAAGTTTTAAATAACGAGGTAAACGTATGTAAAAGTAATACCTGTGTTTCTAACGTTAACTTTATAATTTCCTGACAGCAGATGTTTTCCACTTCAATCGCCATTTTAGCACATTTCCCACATATGCACATAGTAACAGGTGCACGTATAGACAATTCTTTATATACAGCTTGTGATTGAAAGGCTAAAGCCACCATAATGTCACACAATAACCAGGTAGTGAGAGTAATATTTACCAAACAGAGACGTCTTGCTGTAATCTTTGCCCATTCTCATATTCCAGATCGCATTCTGGCTCCAACATGTAACTTATGGATGGATTTGAGAATTTGCCCCCTCCAATCAAGAAGGTGATTGGGCTTCCTGGATACTGGCCAATAAGAGGAACGTGGGCTTTTATGGATGGGATTGGGGGGGTGGCTTAAAGAGACAGGAGCTAAAAAAGCTTGTTTTAGACCGGATGAACTGAGGGGCATCAAAAGGGCAAGTATAAGATAAATAAGGATTTTTTTTTACTTTTGATTGTGCAAATGAGCATAATAGGTCCCCTTTAATCTGATCCAGTTATTGAGTTTGCATACTCAGTAAAAAATGTTGACAAGCAAAAACATATTGCTCTGATTAGCTGTTGCGGGTTACACATGCAATTAAATGAATTTTAAACCGCAAATTAGATTGAGGACAGCGATTCATAAAGCATGCAAGTTTCACATTTTAATTGGGCTGAGAACCAGAATTTCTAAACATTTCATTATTTCAAATAGGCCTCTACTGGCTCTACTGCAGGAATACGCTTTTACATCCTGGGTGTTAACATTACTTTAGCTTTTACAGGCAACTAATGTAAGCAACATGTAGGTTGTTTTGCTGCTATCAGGCTGTATGATTTATGATCAACCAAGCAAATGTGAGCTGCATAGTCAATACAATTCATTAAGCCATGACTTCTGGACATGAATTGACTTTGTGTCCAAAATCAAAACCGGGCTGTCAAAACTAAGAGGCCCTTAGTTTAGAAATTTCACAAATCAAGGGAGGAAGCCAATGAAATGTACATTTATTAGGTTGTAATGCAGTTAGTCTCTGTTGATTTGTCTTCCAAATTTATGGGTCTACAAGATTGTAATACTGGGAAGCACCATGAGTGGATGCCATTTTAAGTGTAATTCCCAACTGAAGGCATTGATTATTAAAGAGCATAGTGCAATGCTTGTCTTAGTTATACATTTAAAAATTATAGACAATAATAACAAATAATTAACTCCCCAAAACTTTCTTTACTTTAAGCGCTCGGGGGAAGCAATGCGGTGACACAAATGAGGTCTGGCCCATCACCTGAGAGCCAACAGATTTAAAGGAATAGTTCACCCCAAGACAATTGTCTGCCATTATTTGCTCACCTCCAGTCTCAGTGTTAATGCCCCTGCATATAATCTGAGTGTTTTGCAGCAGGATGATTGCAATATGGATTCAAAAGTCCATTATTCTCCGATAACAACCTAGTCAGTCTTACTCTACGGCAGCAAGCAGAGCTTTTCTTTAAATTGCACAGCTCAAGCTGTTTGGGGTAAATTCGTGCTATTTAGAAAATGATGCTTACATTCACTTCAGCCGTTGAAGAGAGACGGCTGAGATGGAACTAAGACATAGTGTGTATGGTTTTCAGCCACACTAGCGGCATAGCTCTAGGAATAACAATGTCAGTCGGCGTGCCCATCACTTTGGTCCTGACAGAAATATCTCATCAACTGCAGATTGGATTGCCATGAGCTTTGGTGCAGATATTCATGTTCCCCAGCGGATGGAGCCTACTGACTTTGTTTATCCCCTGTCATTTCCTGTAGCACCAGAATGAAGTTTGTGCATTTTAATGAAATATCTCGAGGCTATCAAATAGATTGAATGGAATTTTTTTACAGACATGCATGGTCCCCAGATGATAAATCCTCCTGACTTTGGTGATCCTCTGACTTCCTGTAGCTGCACCATGACACTTGTCATGTCCCAACTACTATTGGATAGATACACACATCCATGCTCCTCTCAGGATGAATTGTAATAATAGCAATTTGGTGACCCCTAACTTTCCATATACTGTCGTCCTCAGTTAAAAATTTCAATGTGTCCAATACTTTGGTTTATGGCTAAATGCCTAACTACGTATATATAACTAATGATTTTCCCATCTGCCTCAGCTGCACTTTGGGCAAATGTTAGCATCCTGACACACTATAATAAATGATAGTAAACATCATTGAAAGCATGTTAGCATGCCTCACAGAGCTGCTAGCATGAGTCTTAGTTATGTTACAAACATTACTGGAATTTCCACTAACTACAAATTAAAGGGTTAATGATTGAATTTCACTTCAAAATATCTATTTCAAAAAGGCAGGTGAAATCTATCTTTCCACATATCATTTTCTGCTCCATTCTCATAGCCATCGAAGAGCAAATTTCTTGAGTCTGGAGAGCCACCTGTTGTACACCTTAAACAGCTTCTCCCGTGCTCGAGAGCCCCTCAGCAGTCATAGCGGGGACCATAGTAATTACATCCAGACCCGAGTTATTAATCAGCCTGTCTACCTCCAGGCAAACTTGCAATTTGAGGGTGTCAATCTCATGAAACAGCATCAATCAAAGCGGGACGAAAGCCTGGTGGAAAAGCTAATTAGTGTTAGTAATGGTAAGGGAACTGTGTGTGTTTGAGCTGTCTTGCACAAGATTTCGTCAGTGCACAGATATCATGGCGTGCTCACGAGGGGACAGTCATATCAGGGTTAGCCCGCCTTCCGCTCGGTCTCGTCTTAGCTGGCTGCACCTTCACACCACCGGAGGCTGACCAGACAGGTGGTCTGGGACTGCGTGTGAAGCTCCAGAGAACATGGAGTAAAGGAATCCTATTAAAAAGGGAGCGGTCAAAACCTCTAGACAGCCCTAGCTTGTATGTATGTTTATAGCTTGCTTTAATTTGTTGCTTTGTTTCTGCTGTAACATCACTTTTACATATTTCCAACTAATTTAGCAATTTGACGACAAACAGAGCCACAAACGGCTGAAGGATCTGTATTTTTTTGTTACTGTCAACAGAAAGAGCCCAAAACCAACAATGATTTCTGTATAAAGTGTTATCTGTGTAGCCAAACCCTGATATAGTGTATTCCTCTGTGCCATAGACCTCCATTTATAAAAACACAACGTTGCACTGGGCGACAAGTTCCTACCATAAACATGCGCACTGTAGTTCATTTTTAGTCAAGCCCATTTACACCAACCTGCAGACTATATATTCGCAACCCATTTTTTAAAATCCCCCTCCACTCAAAAATGTATTTCGCTTCACTTAGATGTTTGAGTGTCACAGTGCAGAATGGTTTTGTGTTTTTGTCCACCTCCTGTATGTAATTCTCACTACCATAATAATACAATTTACTTGATAAAATATTACAGTCTTTGTGACTTGCTCTATGCGGACAGAAAGCAAATAAAGGGCTCGTGAGACTATTCTGTTTTAAACACAGAGCCGGTCAGTGCTGCTTTCAGCTTGAAAAGGTCTCGCAGCCTCACATTTTCTGACCAGAGCCACTCCAGTTTGAGCTGGAACGCTTTCACCTACACAAGATTAGACTGAGCACAAGCCCTCCCTTATTTTCATCCACCCTCCTCTCGCACCCTCCAATCCTGGTTCCATCAACATCTATCAACGTCCCTTCAATCAGCTGCTGCCCTCTCTGCTCAGCAACTTGTTTCAGAACATGCTGATCCAAGGACAGGTAATGAGGCACAAACCGGGCGATAAGTCACTATGGTGATCGAGCTGCGGCAGGTGAAAAGCCTCCCGGTTTCTAACAACTTGTACCCCTGATTGACCTGTGGCCAGTCAGTTATAATCTCCGAAAGCTTTGGCTCACCTCACGGCTCACCTGGCAGAGCAATACTCTTTCTCTTTCACTCTGCCATCCACTAATCCCCCCCCCCTAATCTCACTCCCCCTTCTTTTCTCACTCTCGCTCTCATCCTACACGTCCATTCAATTCCCCCTTGCATTTCAATTTCATTTGCTATATTAGCACGGGGCAAGAAATGCTTATCTTGCCAAAAGATGTATATAAGCAATGAATGGGAAAACATAAAACAACGGGCCATAAACATGAGTAAGGATTAAAGTTAGTAAGCCGTCAAAAGTACTCGCAGCCAAAGGAAGTTTTGCAACAAAGGATTGATATTCATGAAGCCATATGTGCCACAAGAGCTGGATATTAGTCCCTTGGCTGTAATAAACAATGTCACTTTTTACATTCAGCATTATCAAATACACAATCAATATGCAAATGATTTTTTTTTTCTTAGGGAGTTAATTCTGCCAAAAACTCAACATGCTGATCTAAGTCAAGTTTTATCTTGGAACGGGCCCCCTGTCTCTCCACAGAGTGTGCCAGGCAGGCTTTTAATGCACTATGCCCCCTCCACTGACACATCAGTGTGCACACAAACACACAATATGCTTCGAAGCCCCCCCGTAGCTGGCTTCCAAATGCCAAATGCCTAATAAATACAAAAACAAATGCATTAACACACGCATAATGACATGCAGCCACTTCCTTGCATTCGCGTATTTCACTGAAATCCTCCTACATTTGCACAGTCACTGACTATAAACAAGCTGAGGGTACATGTGTCAGACTGTTCGAGAACATTGTTTACCTGCTCTGCTGTACGGAGTTTAATCCATTATGATCCACGTGTAACTTTCTTTTACTTTGATTGCCTCTGTGCTTCTTCTCTGGCCTCTTTATCACCCCTCATACACACTTGACCCCGCAGGCCAAATGCCACCTCCTGTGCGGTCAGGTCCGGTCACACTGTACTTGCGGTGCGTTGCCGCTCTTGGCCCGCCGCCGCAGATGGGAGGCGAGAGAGAGGGGAGACATTACAGGTATGAGCTTTGAAATGGTAAGAAGCTCTGTTTATAGTGCAGTGCAGATGAAAGTGAGCCGCTAGGAGATGTGCAAAGCCAATGGGGGGAGGTGGGGCTGGCAGGAGAACGTGCATGTAGAAGGGGAAGAGAGGATAAGGATGGACTTGTTAAGGCAGCCAACGCCTCAGCTACACTACTGCCGCTGTTACCTGGAAGGATTTACTCTCTCTATCTCTTGCCTTTATCTTTCCTTTGATAAAGGATACAAAAAATATGAAACAGGTTCACATAGAGGTGAAAATGAGAGGTACAAAATGCAAAGCCATCCAGATGGCTATGTTCAGCACAAATCTATATTTGCCATGTTTTTATTCCTACAATATTCTGCATGAGAGCGTGTACTTATGTGCATTATGTATCTGCGAGGAGAAAGAAGAAGAGCGCTGTAGCTGTAGTCTTTACTTACACTGCATTGCTACATTTTGTTACACTGCACTGCCCAATCTCCCCATGGGGATCATTAAAGTTTCATCTTACTGTACCTTTATTATGTGTCCTCAATCACAAGGGCACAGTGGAAAAGAATCATTCCATAGTCATGTTCGGTGTACAAATTGATTTTGATGAAACACGAGGTAACGTTTCGCTGGCCATGAAAAGTATTTAATGCAACTGAATTGAAAGTACTTTAAAGTGTTATTAAGAAATTCTGAATAACTCCCAACTCACCTGGTCCAGACAGCTGGGCTGGGCCGGCACCATGACATCAAAGCACTGCTCAGAGCAAACACAGAAGGGGAGCTGGGGGGGGGGGGAATAACAGCTTAACACGAGAAAAAGCCTAAAAGCGAGAAAAAGCAAGTTGTGTGTGGGGAACATGAATAATGGATGGCAAGAAGAAATCATGCAGATGAGAACAAATATCAGACTCCCTAATAAGAGCTGCATTAAAACAGACAATATGACACACACAACTAAAGGAGACTTTTGCAGATATGGTGGCACATACATGCACACGCATTAATGTGCACCGAACGGAGGAGCCAACTCTTGATGTGTTTGACAGTAATGAGGCAGAGGCAGAGTGCTGGACTTGAGGAGCAGAGTCTGCAAGCAACAGACAGGCAAGCAGAGCATGTCAAATCGCCCTTATGTGGGACAAAATCATTATGTCAGCACAGACTAATCTGGCAGTCACAAAGCGCAATTGGTCTTTTGGCAAAACAAGGGTCAGTGGCAGATGGGTAGAGGCTGGAACTGTGGAAGTAGCTGCTGGCCACACAAACACAGCGACTGAAACGCTAACCTAATTTACACTTATTTATTTACTTATCTTTGGCTCCCAAGGGCTCAACCTAAGTTTCTAAGCCCAAGTAAATTTAGGCCAGGCCAGGGGAGACCATGGATTCAACGCCTCTGGTCACTGGAGGGTCGCTCGCAGCTGTCACAGTGTGCGTTGAAAATGCGCTCGAATTTGCTGCAGAACTCAAAACATCGAAAGAATGCACGCCCAAAAAAACTACAGCTCCTGTACAGTTTTTTGGGAAACAGAAACGGAAATTGATGCAAAGAAAATCTGAAGGGGAAATCCTGCGCTAGTAGGGGACTCTTTCCTTTTCTGTCCTTCTACTGAAGTTGTCATAATCTTTTCAGTAATTTGCCAATAAACTAATTCTTTAAGCACTAAAATACTTTAATAAGTGTCGACTACTGTGACAGAAGAAACACATTTGCAGAGTCACAACACATCAAAATAAGACATCTGCTCTGTAAAAACAGACATTATTAGGAGAAACTTGTCTTTGCAAGTTTTGTAAACTGTCTTGAAGTTTGACTAAAATGACTTTGGTTCGATGAAAAAATGCACATTTGCTGCCAAAAACTCAAGAACACTTTGAGTGATTTGATCCAAAGAAGCACACAGTAAACACACTAATTTATTTCAGTTGTTTCATTTATTTAATGTTAAATACCTTGGTATGCTAGTTGGCATTAATCAAGGACCAATTTAGCAGCAAAATAAATGGATAACGGAAATCAATAGATGTGTTAAAAATGTGTGTCTGCATGACTGGGCTCAATTTTCAGTGTTAAAGAAAGAAATTTGAAGACAAAATTGATTTTGAGGTGTAAAGTACTTTTTCAACCTAAAACCTTTTTATTTTTTATTTCGGTTTAAATGATGGAAATTGAAACATTTAAGACTTGTACATGAATGTGATCTCAGCTTGCTGACTGTAGTTCAGGGTTCCTCAACTGGTCTGCAGGCCACATCCGGCCCACAGGTGGTTGAGAAGCTCCAGAAATACCAAGGGCTGAAAGAAGAGATAGAGAAGATGTGGA